>PVJS01026716.1:0-26790 GCA_004027185.1 Glis glis
GAAAGACCTCTACAATGAAAACTATAGAACACTGAAGAAAGAAATTGAAGAAGATCTTAGAAGATGGAAAGATCTTCCCTGCTCTTGGATAGGCAGAATAAACATCATCAAAATGGCCATCCTGCCAAAAATGATCTACAGAATCAATGCAATCCCTATCAAAATACCAACTTCATTTTTCTCAGAGCTAGAAAAATCAGTCATTAATTTCATATGGAGAAACAAAAGACCCAGAATAGCCAAAGCAATTCTCAGCAATAAGAACCATGCAGGAGGTATCACAATTCCTAACTTCAAATTATACTACAGAGCTATAGTAATAAAATCAGCATGGTACTGGCACAAAAACAGGCACATAGACCTGTTTTAAAAGAACAAAAGAGGCCAGGCGTGGTGGCGCAAACTTGTAATCCCAGTACTTTGGGAGGCGGAGACCGGAGGATCCCAGTTCTTGGCCAGCCTCATCTCTCTCTCTCTACTTAGTGAGGCCCTCCGCAACCTCATGAGACCTGGTTTCAAAATAAAGTAAAAAAAATAGGGCTGGGGGTGTAGCGCGGAGGTAGAACGCCCCTGGGTTCAATCCCCGGTACCACAAAAAAAAAAAAAGAAAAAAAAAGAGAGCATCTTGTTCTTTTTTAAACCTCAAGCTCTTGCATCAGATCTGCCTATAGTAAGTACTCAGAAAGCGACTGCTGAATGAATTAATGTAAATATTTCAGGTTTTGTAGTTCAACTATAGATGTAATGCCATAAATTTTTGTGACATTTGAAAATTTTTTATTTGATTCTTAAGGCTATAGAAATTTCAGCTTTCTGCCAGTTAACTCAAAATGGCTGTGTTAAATGCTTTGGTTTCAAAAGGGCTTCCTTCGTATGACCCTTCCTGTAGTTGGCACAGCAAGGTAACAATGAGTAGTAGAACTAGACAGTGAGCTTTTGGAATGTATATGTTCTTTTTTTCTTCATATACAGATCTTGATACAAAGCAAATAAGCATTACATGTATTATTTAATTAATCAAAATAATTTAATACAGGGAAGTTATTAATTACCATGATCAACCTTTGTATTCATAGCCAGGTATAATGGTGCATGCCTATAATCGCGGTACTTGGGAAGCTGAGACAGGAGGATCGCAGGTTGGAGGACAGCCTCAGCAACTTGGTTAGATCCTCAGCAACTTAGTGAGACCCTGTTTCAAAAACAAAAAGTAAAAAGAGCTAGGGGTGTAGCTCAGATGTAGTATGTCCCTGGGTTTAATCCCTAGTACCATAAAAAATGAAAGAAACCTTTGTATTCCTTCTATTTGTAGCTTATTTTTCTGTGGGGGAAAATTGACCAAAAAAAACAAGAGTGACTTAGAAATAAGTGTAATTTAGCAATATGATAAACAGATGATGGTTTGTTTGATTTTCATAGGAAAGATGTGTTTGCCTGTGGTGGAACCACAGTGGCATTGATTAAAAATAACCACAGTATGTATCACTATGGATCTCACTATTTTGTATAATTACAATGCACCAATAATTTAAAAAAATGACTAGTAGAAACACTGTTCCTACTATCCAAGACCCAGAGTACAAAACAATGAGAGGATAGCTATTTACTTTTTGGGTCTACCTAGTGAAAGGGTTGCAGTGTACATCTTTAAAAGAGACGTGGTCCTTCTCTGTGTGGTGATCTACACTATAGATTGCCTTCACTTACATGATCTCATTGGAGCCTCTCAGCAACTGTGTGAGGAGGATAGGATGGGTCTTATGAGTCCCATGGTATAGACTCCAGGAAGAATGAGTGACTTTGGAACTTCTGGGCCCATTGACATTTGGGGGGCTTATGAGTTAGTGCTTTGCTTTGATGTTTTTGGACAGGTGAGTTCTTGTAAAGGGTTAGGAACTTTGTCCAGATTAGTTTCTGTAAGATAGTAAATAGGACACTACATGGTATAGTAACTGAAAAGAGATAATGCCCCATATGAGAAACATGATTTTCATATGAAATTCCTGTATTTGCATCAACTTTAGAAGAATCTCTGCAATTGGATTAAGTTTTTGTGTTTCCTTGGAGAAAAGAAACATTTAATTTGTCAGGAGGGTATATATTTAAATCACACCTATTTCACGAGAGAAAAACCCTGAGGAAATGGGACACTGAGTGATCCACTTAATTGTATAGTGAAGGTTCTAAATAGCAGAAATATTCTGTTGAAAATAGTGTTAAGGCCAGAAGCTGCAACACAGGCCCACTGTGTAATCAGAAAAGAAATCTAGGAAAGGAATCAGAGTAGGATCGCAGCATTTGGTATCAATGATTTTTGGTTTCATTATTTACTAAATTGCTTTGTAATAACATGACCTACAGCAAATATATCTATGAACTTTAAGTCTATAAATGGAGTAAAAATTTATTATTCTGAAGATAATTTGTAAACATTTAATAATAATACCACAAGGTCTTCATTAACAAGTTATAATCATTTAAAATCCATTAGCTTTCCTTACTCTTTGTACTATACCCTAAGTCCCTGGTAAGTGGCTCTTCAAGTCTGGTCAGAGCTCAGATCCAAGGTGTGCTGCTGAGGGAGGAGACAAGATTGTGCACTGGCTATGAAGAAGAGTAAAATTTGTTCATAGGGGTAGGAGGTGTCTGAATCAAAATGTCTTAGAAGAAGAGTCATAGTGCCCTTCTGTCTGTACCCCATTTCTTAACTGACTCTGTATAGGAACTTGAAGAAATTGTTATTCTCTTTTATCTCTGTGATCATTTCTTTGGGAATTAGCAACCCCCGCCCTGCACACACATAAACATTACACTACGCAAACACTACTACATCAACGAAAAAGATTCTATGAACTCCCATAGTTTTTATTATATGATATTCTGCTTATAGAAGTCAAGGAAAATGGGCTGTATAAAAGATAAAAGAGAAAGTAACCTGTGAGATGTTATGTAGAGATAAAGTAAGAAAAAATCCACATATGTATGTGAAAATGGAAGTAGACAAAAAGAAAAAATAGGTGCTAAATATCTGATACACTGAAGCACCAAGCATTCATTATATGCTATTTGTATATATGCAATGCTGTAGGTACTCAAAATGCATGAGATCTTAATTAGACCTTCCACTGATGACAACCATTACAGTCCCACTCATACTGTGAAAATTAAACCCATAGTCAGAAATGAGACTTGCGATTTGTTGATATTTTTCATGATCTTGTCAATGAGTTAAAATTCAATAATTTATGCCTATTAAAATGCCATTTGATGTGGCAGGGAGCCTCTATTCCAAAAACATCACAATATAATGAAGTATTTTTCAGGGATGTCAGCAAGATGGCAACCTGGGGATACACAGGTTTTCCTCCTACAGAAACAATGAATTGACAATATATGGACCAGGATACCTCTGTGAGAACTCTAGAGACAGACTGAGGAGCTAAGGCACTAGGCCTCTGCGAATCCCAAAAGCGATTCCAGAAGAAGAGGTAGGAAAGTCAGACATTTGGTCTACCCAACTGTGCTTTCTATGAAGCATTAGGGAGAAACCAGTGCTCTTCCTCAGATGGAAAATGGAAAAGTAAGCACTATGTCCACTCTTCTGACTTGCCTGAGAGCTGCCTAAGGTACTGGCTTATGTATTTCCTATTAGAGCCCAGAGAGAATTGGTGCCAGAATTTGGAAGCTGATAAATATTGAAGTAACCAGCACATAAGAGCTGCAGTTCATCAGGCAGAAGCCAGAGAAAGCAAGAGCTTAGAAAAGGCTTCAGAAAACTTTCAGTTGAGCTGATTGACCAAATTCTTCATCTGCATGAAGCAGGTACATATAGATTTGGAGAAGTGGTTGTTTCTTCAAATGTCTAATTACCATAAAAAATAAAAATTATCATGTATACAAAAAAAGTCATGCACAACTGTAGTCCCAGCTACTCAGGAGCTTAAAGTGGGAAGGACAGCTTGAGCCCAGGAGTTGAAGACCAGCGTTGACAACACAGTAACGTCTGATACCATGTCTCAAAAACAAACAAACAAACAAACAAAAAAACAAAACAACAATGGCAACAAAAGCAAAAACCTAGGAAAAATGGCTCCTTCATGATGGAAGAACCAAAATAAAACTCTAGAAACCAACAACAAAGAAATGCCCATCATTTTACTAATGGTGAAGATTTTAAAACAAACCTCAGAAAGATGTCCAATATAGGAGAACACAAATAGACAACTAATTTAGGTTAGTAAAAATATTTGTGAATGAAATTAAAATATCAAAAAGAAGAAACTAAAAGATAACAAACAAAAAGTCTAGACCTGAAAAATACATTAACTGAACTAAAAAACTTATTAGAGCTATTCAATAGCAGATTTGATCAGACTAAAAAGAAAAAAAATCAGAATTAACAAGCTTGAAGTAAGGTTATTTGAAATCAAATCAGAGGAATAAAAAAAGTCATGAAAAGAAGGTAAAGAGAACCTGAGAGATTTATGGGACATTATTAATAAGATGAATCTACATAATGAGAATCTCAGAAGAAAGGGAGAGAAAGGATAAGAAAGCTTTTTGAAGAAATAATGACCCCAAACTTCCCAAATCTGAGAAGAAAATTGATCTTAAATGACTCGAGAAGGTCAAAATCTCTACCTAAAATAAATCAAAGAAAACTATACCAAGACATATTATAATCAAACTGTCTAAAGTTAACAACAAAGAAAGAACCCTAAAAACAGTGAGAGAAAAAAATCTGTCACAAGGGATCTTCCTTATGAAAGGAAGGAGAATTTAAAGAGTAAAATTGAATTCACTCAGTAATATAGGTAATTTTGTTCATCCATTCATTGTTTCAAAAGCAAGATGTAAGACTAGATGGGAACTAAGAATGTGGATGCTCTAGTCAGGCTTACCTGGGTTTGAATACTGTCTCTTTCACTGAGTGCACACTGGGCACATTCTTTGGTCTGTCTGTGTTGCTGTGTTCCTGTGTGTAACATGGAGGCAAAAATAACACCAAGCTTTTAGTTTTGTGATGATTATATGAACTAATATATTTTAGAAAAGTATCAGGCATATATTAAACAATATCGAGTATACACTCTTATTACTCCCATAGATGTATTTTATTGAAAATCTGTTTTATTAATGGTGAATTATTACAACATGCAGGAGATAAAAATATTACTTAGTAAAGTTTCTGTGTACCTGAGTATCTAATAGTTTAGTAGAAGACATGCTTGGAAGTAGCCCCCATAAGAAGCATAAAATCCTAAACACATAACATACCCTCCAAACTCAGTGTTGGAGAAAGAAGGGCACAGAATATTGGAGAAGTTAGGAAGTGTTTTTTTTTATGAATGACATCTAAAGTGATTCTTTAAAAATAGATTTGATTCCACACATTTCTGGAAAAAGCATTTCAGCCATCAGCAAGACAGAGTAGAGTAGGAGCACTAGTAGGACAAAGTCCAGTTATACTTGTGCATAGTCTAGAAAGAGGTGAGGAAGTGATCATAAACACCAAAAGCAGATTTATAACTAATAATACCAACACTGAATGCCAGAATAAAGACCTGCCAAAAGAAGAAAGGTATCCTTTCCGAGAGTGGTTTCAAAAGCGATAATAACATGCATCTTTTTTGAATTATCCTTAGTACAGTACAGCTTCACCTTCAAAGAAGCCATAGCTGGCCTCTGCCCTGGCAGAATTTCCATTGATGGACTACTAAGGCAGGGACATGTGCAGAGGTACGTGCATTGTTTTCTTAATTACATCTTTACTCTTTCTGGCGAATTTGTGATGGAGGGAGCTAATAACATTTTGTTTGACTGTATTTGCTCCACTTACTCCCCTTGAAAAGATTGTCTAAATTAATGTGAGCGGCAATTGTATTGTTCGCAGGATTGGCAGGGAAAACAAAACAGTGTTTGCTGGCCCTGTGAAGCAACCTTTGATTGGAGCAGTTAATATCCATTGTTGTGGCGTCCATTCAACCCCATCCAGCTTTGAAGTGGTTGGGCAGCGATGCTATTCCTAGAAGAATCCAGCTTTGCACTTCAGACTGCAAACACTTTGGGGCAATATTCAGATGATTCTGTAGAGACAAGATTTTTTTTCCCCTAACAACTGTTTTCAAATGTCCTCTGGGAATGAAAAAGGAGAATAAAAGGTTAAAGCCTTTGGAGAATTAAAGGGGCATAAAGAGAATGCTTTAATATTTTCAGGTGAACATCAATGTTTATCTTTTTTAGTTTTGGTGAAAAGTGAAAATTTCATTCTTGCACCCAATTTGTACTTTGCACTGGAGGCAAAGGGACATTTTCATTATTTATGTTCAAAGACATTGATTAAATGCCAAAGATATACTATGCAGTATAATCAGTGCAGAATTATACAAGTTCCTACCCAAAACACCTATGATTTCAATGCTACTTTCCTAAGCCATGTCCCAATAGGAAACTAGTGCCTTATATTTCCTTCCCAGAATTTCTTTCTATCTTCTTTCACTTTCTGCCTGTGCATTCTCCCTTGATACCACCCAAAACCCACTTTTTCTTATGAAACTAGAAACTTGAGAAAGTGATTTTTCTTAAGGACTACTGTTATTTTCCATCATTTTGTATTTCTAAAAGCAAAGTTTCCTTGACAAAATATTTCCTAGGCATAATTCCCAACTGAATGAGTACTTAAGGTCCTTTTAGTAATCCATAGGGACAAAAGTACACCAGGTAATAAAATCCATCATTTTCTTTCAATTGCCCCCCTTTTAGTGCATTTTCAACTTTGAGTTTCCTGTTTCTTTACCTTAATGGATCAGAAACATTATCATTTATTTCACTTTTGCCTTCCATATTGAAGACTATCGTAAACTCTTTAATGGCAAACTTGGAAGAAACCTTATGACAATTGATCATCCAAATCCCATAAGATAAGCTGAAACATCTGTTTCTAAAAGTTCTTTATCTTTGTACTTCATTGCTTAATGACTTTTTCTTTCAAAAGTTTCCTAAGCCTGAGACACCAAGAATAGTATAATATAGTTATACATTATTAGAGCAAATGCCAGTCTTAGGAGGAAACTTATTATTATTTTGACTAATACAACAAACACACACACACACACACACACACACACACACACACACACAGTCAAGTCACACATCTGCCTTTCCTGTTCTTACTTCCCAATATTGTTTTCTCTTGTCATGGGCCTCTAGTGGAACCTGAGGACATAAGCAACATTCCCTGATTCATATATTGAAGTGTGTAAGAGATCAAAGGTTAAGGAACCCCTGATTGCCTTTGATCACTTTCATAAGTTATGACAAGCTGGCTTTCTTTGTCCACCTTCAAGGGTTATTTAGCCTTGAGGAAACATATATGGATTAGATACAGTGAGAGGTTGAAGCAGGCAAATTTTCAAATTTTATTTGAAACCAAACAGGAGAAAACAGATCGCTTCAGAGCAGAAGCTTTGCATTAGTTGTCTTACTGTCACTAACATCTACAGAAATTATGAAAATAAAATAAACAGAAAGAAAAGCAGGGATTTATTGTAAGCCAATGTGAATGGAAAGTTAATAAAACTAAAAGAATAAATATTACTTCATATTTATACTCTTCACTCCCTAATCTGTGTGTGTGTGTGTGTGTGTGTGTGTGTTACTGTGGATTGGACCCAGGGTCATTCTACCTTTGAGCTACCCCTCTAGCCCTACATTATTTTGAAAGAGGGTCTCAGTTACGGAGGGCTGGCCTCAAACTTGTGGTCCTTTTGTCTGAGCCTCCCAAGTACTGGGATTACAGGCATGTGCCATGAGGCACAGCTACTTCCTATTCTTAATAATGAAGAAATCCTATTTTGTAGTTTGTTCTATATTATCTACATTATGTAACCCCCAAGTTTATTTTAGCACACCTTACTTTTTTTGTTGCTTAGGTTCATTCTAAATGAACAATGCTTATTTTTCCATTTATTGCCTGATCCTTCATATCTTATCTTGTGACCAACCTTGGTATGGCAAACCAGCAATATAGTTTCTGTTTTCTTGCCCTTTAAATCTAACCTTTTTCTGCATTACTTGCCCTCATACATAATTTCACCTCCTTGATATTGCTCTTCAGACATGTCAATCATATTTTCTCAAAAAATAGCAAACATCTCCAGCCAAATTTCTACCTTTTCTCTCTCTGGATTTTATGTTTTCCTCTTAGCAGTGGCTGTAAAATGTGTATCATCACATTCTCAGAAAATCATTATTATGTACTTTATGGATTCTCTGATGTCTTCCTTAAAGAGTCTCTTTGAAAATCCTTGCTTCCCTTCTCTGTCATCACCACTTTATTTCCAGAATGTATCCTTAATTAGAAAGAACTACATTTGACAGGGAAGATGAAGGGAGCTTGAATTTAGGCCCCTGAGTTGATTGCAGTAGGCCCTGCTGAGTCACAGAACCCGACACTCCCCATGTCTACGCCATCCACTCCAGCTCTCTGCTCTTTACTCTTACAGAAACAGCCCCAGTGGAGTGGCGTGTGGTGTGGCACCTACATGCACGTAAAACATGCACCAGCGCGTGCGCGAGTATTATTCATAGACTGACAATGTTATAGATTCTAAAACTTGCACAAGAAAATCTTTAAATTCTGTATTCCTAACATTCATGTTTAAAATATTAAATTGTGCACATTGCCCTAAGCTTTTTATTTAATGAAATAACACATTAAAGAAACAAGAAAAGCTCCACAGAAATTCCCTCTTTCTGCCTCCCCCAAATAAGAATCTGAAATGCATGTACTATAGCAACACGT
The DNA here is from genome assembly GCA_004027185.1 of Glis glis. Taxonomy (NCBI): domain Eukaryota; kingdom Metazoa; phylum Chordata; class Mammalia; order Rodentia; family Gliridae; genus Glis; species Glis glis. Next base: position 8,804 of record PVJS01026716.1, read on the forward strand.
AGTAGATGCATTAATTTTAAAAATTCTCTATGTGATTAGGCATCAGAAGAAAAGTTGAAATATAATAAATTGGGAGAAAATATCTGTAATGGAATTAGGCAACACAAAAATAATACATTGAATACAAAAGTGTTTTCACAAGTTGAGGAAAAGGGAGCTCAGTAAAAAACAGGCAGTCATTCAAAAATATTTTGAGTGCTCCAGAGGGGAGTTTCTGCATGTTCCTTGTAGGTTGGATCTGCCTGCATGTGGGAGGGCAGCTGTTCAGACACCACAAATAGACATCTGAGAAGGTACCAGTTCTGACACTTAGTCACCCAAGTCCTCAATACGCATTATCACTCCTGTTTATGCAGAAGAGAACTGCATTCTGATGAACACACTTCCAAAGATCTCAAATGCAGAGACAATTATTCTGTAAAAGTAACCTAGAATCTTTTAGCTTGGGATCTCTTCTCTGAGTCACTTGATTTTGGATGACAGTTGGTCATCATTTTAACACCCTTCTGTGTCCATTCAAAAAACTAAAATGGTGATAATGATATGACATCTGTTTCAAAGATTAATGTAAAAGTAAATTTGATATTTGTTAGGTGTTTTAAAATACATATATTTATTATTATACCCTTTGCATGTAACTATAATGTAGTGGTAAGAGAATAAATACATTTATAATAATTTTAAAATTAAAATTTGTATACATACATGTGTTACTGTCTGTGTATATATATATTTGTGTGTGTGTGTGTGTGTGTGTGTGTGTGTGTGTGTGTGTGTGTATGTGTGGTATTGGGGATTGAATGTAGGGGCACTGTACCTCCGAGCTACACCCCCAGTCCTATTTTATTTTTTATTTTGAAACAGGGTCTCAAGTTGCTGAGAGCCTCACTACGTTGCTGAGGCTGGCTCAGCAGGATCGAATGTCCAATCGATCCTCCTGTCTCAGCCTCCCAAGTACTGGGATTACAAGCATGTGCCACCATGCCCGGCTACTGTGTTATATTTTATGATAAACTTTTTTATCATGTATGCTCTTAATTCTTCAGAGAGAAATAATGAAAGCTGTTGCTGGGTTGTTGTTGTTGTTGTTTTGGTGTGTGTGTGTGTGTGTGTGTGTGTGTGTTTGTTTGGTACTAGAGCTTGAACCCAGGGGCATTCTATCTTTAAGCTACACCCCTAGCCCTATTTTATTTATTTATTTATTTTTATCTTTATTTTTATTTTTATTTTTTATTTTTCATTTTTTATTTTTTATGTTCATTTATTGGTGCATTGTAATTATACATTTTGATATATGTCAGGGTATGAACATCATACATGCACACATTGCACATTTAGCCCTCCCTCCAATCCCACCCTATACCCTCCCCCTTCCCTCCCTTTCATGCTATTTTTTTATTTTGAAATAGGGTCTCACTAAATTGCTGAGAGTCTCACTAAGTTGCTGAGCTGGCCTCAAACCTGTGATTCTCCTGCCTCGGCCTCCCAAGTATTATAGGCATATACCACTACACCCCACTTATTTACTATTTACTTCCTCTCTCTCTCTCTCAATCTCTCTCTCTCTCTCTCTCTCTCTCTCTCTCTTCCTCTCTCGTCCCCTGACAACTTAGTGAAAGATGGCAAATAATTATGGGAACATGCAAGTTCTGGCTTTTCCCAAAAACAAATGGAAACATATGCAAAAAAGAAATTATTAAAGGAAAAGAAATAACTAAGTAGCAGAGGTTTTTTTAGTATAAGATTTTAGTGTTTATTATGGCTGTTTTTAGGTTATTCCTGTGTGTTAGTTCAGTTCTTCCAAGTAGTGGGTGCAAGAAACGTAAGATATTTGGAAGGCAGGGTAGATGGATGTCTTTAAAAAACAAAGACAAGGAAGCAGGATAAGCAAAGAGACCTGAAGACTATAAAGCAGTTCTGAACTATCCATGGAGATAAATAAAAGAAACAAAGAAAAAAGAAAAGGAGAGAGGATAGGGTGGAAAGAGTACAGCACAGCTCAAAAGAGATTCTGGCCTGAAAATAGGGAGTCCCCAGGCTGAAGTAATAAAATGTGGCCTTTGGCTCTTCATTCCTTCTCCTGACACTAGATGAATCTGTATAGTGAGCAGTGGGAGTAGTTTTGGAAAATGAAATGTATTCAAGAACACCAAATTTGGTGAAGGATAGGTAGCAAACCCAAGCGTTATAGCAATAGACATTGCAACTATGTTGAGCAGACTCTAAAATGTCCGAGTTATCATCCCACCTGCAAACTACTCATGTCCTTAAGTAACTGCTCCCCAACCTCTTGGAGTTCAGACATTACCTGTGATTTGCATCTGATCATAGAATAGAACAATAGTAATGGGAAGTTACACCTGTGATTAGGTCAGAGAACATAGTGACATCCGTCACGCTAGCGGACTCCCCCCTCGCTGGCTTTGATAAAGCAGTCATGTTACGGAGGACTACATGGCGAGGCATTGAGGGTGACCACCACTCAACATTAAGAACTGAGGCTCTCAATCCAACAACGCTTGAGGAGCTGAAGTTCTGCCAACAATTGTGTGTGTTTGGAAGTGGGAGCCTCCCCAGTCCAACCTGAAGATGAAATTCTAGCCCTGGCTTAGACTTCCAGTTTAGCCTGGTGAAAGACCCACTCAAAGTACCCAGCTAAGACATGCCCAAACTTCTTATCTGCAGAAAATTTGAAATAATAAATGTACCTTGTTTTAAACCACTAAATTTCTGGTAATTTTTTATCCACTACAGAAAACTAGTATATATTTTAAAATATAGGGGAAATATTCATCCTATGTACAAGGCATATAGGTATTTTAGGACTTTAATTTTCATGGTTTCGGGGATATGTGTAATATTCCTCTGACTTTTAGAATTTTTAGCTTGTTATTTATTCATTCCGATAGTCAATCAATGATTTATTACCTCTTAGTAGCTAACGCTATGAACAAAGTGTTTGACACATACTGAGTTGTTAGAAACAGTGTCTGTCACTTTACCATGGGAAACATACTCAGAATTATGTTTATATGCAACAAATTACTAGTGGTATGCCCCTCCTTCTCCTGTGGTTCACTTTGATGTAATATAATGTCATCTCCTATCCCTTAATTGCCCTTATGTTCCACAATAAATTGAATTTAACAACATGAAAATCTTAGATGCCACAGTAATCTGAATGAGTATGTAGTAAAAAGTCTACAGATATAAATTATCTTTGGACAATAAAAATTATCTGCTCACAGAATAGATTTAACCTCATGATTATGTAGCAAATATTCAGAGACAGGACTTTGGAGTTTGATGTGGTAAATTATATGCTGCCAATTTTAGTTTTGGATATCCAAATTTGACCTGATATACTGCATACAACATGCTGCCTCCAGTTCAGCAATATCCCACAATTTAGGGAAATGAGTCACTCTTCTAGGAGGATTTGGCATTCTCCTTGCAGTGCAAAATCCATTCTTTCATCTCCAATAGCAGGTGTTAATGTAAATTCACTGCACACTTTTGGAAAGGGGGAAGAAGCTAAAGGTTCGGGCTGTTTGCAAATCGCCTGTTATTGTAGCTCTTTAAACTGCTCTCTTTGACTGCATGAGGCTTTGATAGCTCATCTAGTTGCAATAGCATGAGTGTAGTGCTGCAGGCATGAGGCGATTGGGGGCAGTGTGTTATTGACAGAATCTCTTGAATGATGATTTATTATGAACATCAATGGGAACAACACTTGTTCTCTCGAAAAAGCCTGTTTGTTCCTCTCGCCTCACCTGGGAAGAGCACACTGGCCAGCACACTATACTGTGTTACGCAGCCTTCTCTGTGACTGCTGCATCTTTATGTGGGTGGGTGATTTTCTTTTTTTTTCTGGTCTCTCTATTCTGATGACCCACCAATCATTTGAATTTTGACATTCCCAGAAATATCTGAAAGCAATGAAATTTGGCAAAAAAGTAAATAAAAAAAACCAAGATATGATCTCCATGATAAAACAAAATAAAAAACAGTTTGCCTTTGGCTCATAGTTTGTTTCCCAAAAAAAGAATGGATGTTTATAGAATGAGGGCATGCATGCAAATTTCATGCTAGAAAACAAAGGAGCTTATGTATTGTATGTATTATAGGAAAACTAAAACATAAAACTGATGGTTGTATACTGAATAGCACTGAACATAACACCTCCTTTGGCTTCTTCCTGATCATTTAGCACATGGGTGTCTGTTGGTTCTTCTCCTCCTGCAAATACATTTATTTTTCTCTTCTTAAATCAGATAAATCAAGGAGGTTAAAAAAAAGCTTCTCCCCTAAAGGGCACACGCAGGCTCTCAGTTTTTAATAAATTATTAATCAGAATTGTAAAAAATAAAACAAATATAAATATAAATTTATAAATAATAGCTGTTTCAAACTATTAAGAGAAACAATCCTAATGCAGATAATAACTAAACTACTAAAATAAAATGGTTTATTCTCTAGGTCAGACTCCATGCAAAGTTGATTTATAAAACACACACACACACACACATACACATACACACACACATTTGCACTTTAGGTTTCATTTTTGCCACATAGTTCTTCAAAATTAGAAATTCTTCATCATACCCATCAAGATGTATGATTACAATGCATCAATAAATAAATAAAAGAAAACAAAAAAGTAATTCTTCATCACATTATGGTTCAACAGAAATGGCAACAAGAAGTCAGTGTTTTCCCTAATGAATGCTCATAATTCAGGACTAATATTAACAGAGAATTTTAGAACAACTTTTCATTTGAATTACTTACATAATTTTGTCCAATGTAAATTGCAAGAAATAACACCTTCAGAAGAATCTGAAAATTGGTAAGAGATAGATGTAAAAGAACCTCTAGCCCACTTTGGTGGAATTCAACTTTATAATGTATGTCTTCCTAGTTCTACATCATTTAGATGTAGCTTTTGAATATGTTCCTCACAACCAAAATGATTGGTGCTGCATAGTTAACATTCAGAATATATATCACTGGTATGTACAACTGTGGCAAGTCACTTAAAATCATAGTAAAAGCAACTTCTAATAGCATTAACCTCATGAGGAATTTTTCCTTCAGTAGCCAGATTAATTCAATAAGTAAAATTAGCCTTGTAATTTCATAACACAAACACATTTTGATCACATTCACAATGCTCAATTTTCCTTTCAACAGTGAATTTAAGATTTGGTGCCAATTGTTGCTCTTCCCTGTGAATCAATTTATATGTACATTGGCATCAAGGGGCAACCTTTTCTTCTTTTCTGCGGTTATTATTTATGTCCCATTATGACAGGTTCTAGTCTTCATTATTACCTAAAAATTAATCTTAACCACACAGAACAACTTTTATCCACTGTGGCTGTCCAATCATAAAAGAAGGCTTAATGAGGCATTTCTTTTTCATATGTGTATCATCCATTGGCAAAAGCTAAATCACACTGTAAATCAGTGGTTTCTCCCAAATTTAATATGAGATATCTGCTTAAAGAAATAGAATGGTAGCTGTTTTTTTAAATGGTATACATATATATTATGCCATACTCAGTGGCATCATTTGGTAAAGATGCCCTTCATTTTCTTATCATAGATACCCTCCATGAGTACTATACATATGTATTGTCACTCTGCCCCTCTTCCAGTGTAAAATATGAATTGACACTTGCTTTAGAAAACCATGATTCTTTTCAGGAGAAATAATTTTGTTTTAATTTTTTTAAACAACTTCAATGGTTTCATTCTCCTCTTTACCAGTTTGATAACACTTGGAACCAGAAATAAATGCAATATTGATCTGGTAAAATTGAGATTTTTTAGATCTACATTTGGCTATGAAAAATTATTACACTTATAGACTCAATTCTCCTGGGTTATATAGGTTCAATAGTCCTCTTTATTACAAGCTTAAACTCAGGTGTTATTCTGAGTTTCACTATTTATTTTAGTAGTTTTATTAGTAACTTTGGCTTCAACAAACTATATACTCATTACTGTGAGTTAGAGGTTACATTACTTTTTTATTGATGCATAACAAATTACCACAAATGTAAAGGCTTAAGACATTAAACATTTATATCTCACAGTTATTTAAGTCAGATAGTGATGGACTTGGCTTGACCCTCAGGGTCTCACAAGGTTAAAATCAGGGAGTCACCTTGGCTAAACTCATATGCAGAGGTTCTGGGAAAAAAAAAAAAAAACACTTCCAATCTCAATCAGGTTGGTTGTAGAATTCAGTTACTTGTGGTTGTAGGACTGATATTCCTTATTCTTTGGTGGTAGGTAGATTCAGTATTTCTACAGCCACGCACATTACTTACTATATGGCCCCTTTATCTTCAACACTTTTGGTAGCATGTATCTCTCTAACTGGCCCTTCTCCCATAAGCAGGAAGACCTTTCTTCTTTTAAGCTGCCATGTGATTAGATCAACTCCACCTAGACAACCTAGAATGCTCAGGTCAACTGTGACATCAGAACAAAATTACAGAAGTGATATCATAAATCTATAGATTATGGAGATTATATGGGGCAACTTTGGGGATCACATTAAAATAATGCCTACCACATAGAGCACAAAATAATACTGACTCAAATATGAATGCTTTAAAAATAAACAACAGCCGGGCGTGGTGGCGCACGCTTGTAATCCCAGTACTTGGGAGGCGGAGACCGGAGGATCCGGGTTCGCGGCCAGCCTCAGCTCTCTCTCTCTCTCTTGCTCTCTCTCTCCCTGTCTCTCTCTCTCTCTCTCTCTCTCTCTCTCTCCTTAGCGAGGCCCTCCGCAACTTCGTGAGACCCAGTTTCAAAATAAAGTATAAAAAATAGGGCCGGGGGCGTAGCATGGAGGTAGAACGCCCCTGCGTTCAATCCCCAGTACCGCAATAAATAAATAAATAAATAAATAAATAAAAATAAAAATAAAGATAAACAACAAATGAACATGGATGGAAAATATTAGCAAAACCCAAGTGAATTGTACTTTGTGAACATAAGTAGATATAAGTAAGATGCAAGTCTCTGAAGCAGATGTACAATATTGAAGATACTACTGTTCAGAATTTGATATATTTCTATACAAATTATCCTTATTCTTACATTTAAAATTGTGAAATGCTTGTGAAAAAAATTCTTCTGTTTTCCAAAACAATGAACCATTTTGGACATTACCTGACAGACCATAAAGACCCATTTCCAATCTCCCTGAGAAACACTCATCTAAATATTCATATCCTTTTTTCCTGTTGTTCTACACATTCTCTCCAGATGATCCCATTAGCTCTCTTGGCTTTAATTCTCATATACAGAATGATATTTGCACAAAATTATATACTGTGTAAAGTGATATGCCAAATCTACTTCTTCATCTTCAATCTCAAATTAGAAAATATACTTTGCACTTTACCACTGGATTTTCAGTAGATTCCCATGCCATATATTAGATTAACTCATTATCTAGGCCAACCCAAATGCCTACTCCTACTTTGGATGTTGAATGGAAATTTGTATTTCAAATAATCTTTATTTTTTTCAAAGATGTCTTGAAACATCTTTATAATGCTCTATATTACCTATAAGGAAAACATTTTAGGAATATTTTCTTATTCATTAATATCTCATTATATACTTTATGAAAAATTGATATTACAACCCATGCTTTTTGAAAAGAAAATTTAAGCTGCTCTCCATCTTGTAAGGGATGATTAATTTTAAGCTTAAAAAAGGGGGACTAGGCCGGGCGTGGTGGCGCAAGCTTGTAATCCCAGTACTTTGGGAGGCCGAGACTGGAGGATCCGGGTTCGCGGCCAGCCTCAGCACTCTCTCTCTCTCTCTCTTTCTCTCTCTCCCTCTCTCTCTACCTAGTGAGGCCCTCTGCAACTTTGTGAGACCCGATTTCAAAATAAAGTATAAAAAAATAGGGCCGGGGGTGTAGTGCGGAGGTAGGACGCCCCTGGGTTCAATCCCCAGTACCGCAAAAAAAAGGGGGGAATAGATGAATGAACAAATACATTAATGGATTAATGAATGAAAGTTCATTTCACATACCATTTAAGTAGATTTAGTCAGTAAAACAAGATGATTTTTTTCAGTCTCTTGATCTCATATGTAGTGTAATATATGATAGTACAAGTGTTAGGAGAAAGAACTTTGAATGGCTCTAGCGGTAATCATAGAATCAATTCTTCAACACATACACTTTTATTGGTAAAGATGCTACTTCTGTAACAAACCCAATTCATATTTTTAAGAAGCAGTTAGAAAAGACAGGTTGACATAAATGAGCTGTGTAAAATATGTCAATATATGCATCAGAAATGCATTTTGAATAATATTTTTAAAAGGAAATTCTACAGACATGTAATATGTTCCTAACTTATTCAACAAAAGAACAACATCTGCATTGACTTCCTCATCTCCAGATTAAATAATATGCACAAGTGTAATCAGACCTGGCAAAATGATTTTAACTATGAGAGACTCATATCTTTTTCAGATTATCATATTAAGGAAAGAATGTTCATTCTGCTCCCTCCTTTAAGGCATTGCTTGGCATATGCCAAAAATATACACTATTTCCTGAACAAAACTGATATAGGCTATGCTCTTTCTACCTAGTTATCATGATGAAACAATACCTATCCATGACACAACCAAATCTGTGAGAAGTCCAGGAAAAAGGAAAAAAAGCACTTGGCGGAATGAGAAGCTCATGTTATGTGCAAAACAAGATTTGGCTTAAAGAATACCCCAGTTTCATTTTGTAAGGCAAGCAAGGAAGGCAGAAATGAAAGTTTTAAGGAGCAACATGCCTCATATAAAAGATTGGAATGAAGTAAATTTCGCAATTTGGCCTTTTGGATATTCTTTCTACACAATTTCATTTCTTATGCATTCCTCTATTTCAGGTTCTTGTGAGTTTAACAGAAAGTGAACCATCAAAATACAAAACACACAAACACATACAAGTACAGTTTCTGCAAAGCTTGACATAGCCATAATATTTCACAAATTAAATTCTAAAGGTTGAAAGAAACTCAAAACTGAATGTGTGTTGGAAAGATGTGCCTTGGGGAGCTCTGAGAGTCGGCTTCTATTGTGGCATGATAACCTGATTTCCTTATCCACGTTCCTATTCCTTATGCTTAACATTGCTCATGTTCTAGCTTTTGAACAAAACAAGTTAATAATGACAAATAAAAACAAATATTTTCACAGAGGCTATTTTGTTTTTCTTTTTCCCTAAGTTTGCCATGAGAAAAGGCCAAAGATGATCATCAGAGAGTGAGTTTGAATCTTCAGACTCACCTGTCTTCCAAAAAACACAACACAATATATCTCTATCAGAAGTCCTTGCTGCCAAAATAAATTCACTTCAGGCAGTAGATATTTCAATAGATAATAAACTGGATGGATTAGATGCCAGAGTTGCTATGTTAGGAAGTCCAGATGGAAACACAGATCAAAACACAGAATGGCTAGAAGGCATGGTAAAAAAAAATACAGGCAGAGGAGGGCTCCACCTGCTTCCCTTACAAAGTCATCAAAGACATAGAAGACATGGAGGGGAAACCTATACAAAAAGAGAGAGAGAATTATCACAGCAGGTGCAGTCTACTGTTTTCTCCCCTAGACTGCACTGCATTTTCACAGAACTTAAGATCAGGTAGGAGCAAAAAAAAAAAAAAATCCTACATTTTAAATTAAATTGTGAGTTAAGGGATACATTGCTGATTAAAAGTACAATTAATCTTCTAATTATCATCCTTATTTTAGTCAAATGTTTAGATTTTGTGTGTGTGTGTTCCTGGAGATTGAACCCAAGGACATTGTAAATCTAAACTACACCCCCAGTCCTAATTTATTTTTTATTTTGAATCAAGGTCTCACTAAGTTGTGGATGGCCTCGCTATGTTGCTTAGGCTAGCCATGAACTTTGAATCCTCCTGTCTGGGCCCCCTAAGCACTGCGATTACAAGTGTGGGCCACCATGCCTGGCTTAGATATTTTAATATTAATTTTCTTTTCCTTTCTTTGCCCCCAAAAAGTTTATTTAGAGAAGGCTGTTACTGAATATTAAATATCTCTCACTATCAGAGAAAAGAAGAATGAAGCAAATTGTAAAATTCAAGAGAAACAATAAAAATACCACAGTCTCAGAAGAATACATCCATATAAATAACCACTAAACTGAGAGCAATGGATTGTGTTAACATCATAGACAAAATATACTCCTCTTATGGACTGGAAACTATAATTCTACTTAATTGAATATTTCAATGGTCAGCTAATATCTGCCACTGCAGTCCCCTTACTAGCTAAGAGAAAGCCAAATAACAGGTCATCTTACACAAAGACACTTGGCTTATTATCATTGTTTTTTCTTGGGCTATGACAGCAGATTCTAGCAGATGTTTCAATTTTTGTTGTTATGCATTGCACAGACGTCTGCATAAACCATGATATCTAGTACTCTATATTTGCATTATGCTTTTCTTTTGACTCCTTGATTGGAATGATATTATTATTATGCTCACTTAGTATTTATTGAGCACGCACATGAGTACACTGCACAGCTGAAAAATGCAAAAAGACAGCCCCAATTCTATAGAGATTCCACTTTTTTAAATAACAAAACTTCCTTCACTCACATTAAATAGGGTATTACCTAAGAAATGTTTTATTTGTTTTAGTCTTACATGGTTACCTATTTTACAAAATTAGATCAATTATAATGACTCTATTAAATTGCAGTGTCTCCATTCGGAAAAATGAACGAAATAAAATCTATTCTATAGGTAGTTAAAAAACATTAAATTAAGAGTTGGCAGAATTCTCAGTCATTTCTGTTGAGTATGATGGCAGACAGAAATAAGCAAGAGGGCCAGGCGTGGTGGCGCACACTTGTAATCCCAGTACTTTGGAAGGCAGAGACCAGAGGATCCGGGTTCGCAGCCAGCCTCAGCTCGCTCTCTCTCTCTCTCTCTCTCTCTCTCTCCCCCTGTCTCTCTCTCTCTCTCTCTCTCTCTCTCTCTCTCTCTCTACCTAGTGAGGCCCTCTGCAACTTCGTGAGACCCGGTTTCAAAATAAAGTATAGAAAAAAATTATGGCCGGGGGTGTAGCGCAGAGGTAGAACGCCCCTGGGTTCAATCCCCGGTACCACACACAAAAAAAAGAAAGAAAGAAGCAAGAGGCATGTAGTCAAAATTTAGATGTCAGTGGTTTTTAAGAAAATGATTTTCTTCCCAGGGTAACATACTTTTAAAGTACAAAGAGAAAACCATCTCAGCAAAGAACAATTATCACTATGAACTTCTTCAGGAACCTTTTGCCACATAAGCAACAGAAGGCAGATTATTTATCTTCATTGACACTAAACCTTGAGAACAACCTAGAAATTATAGATTCAGAGACTCCCCATTGCTTGACTGGACTGCACATCAATACTATTCACAAGAAGGCAGAACTCTCAGGTAATTTCTGTCTCACCACCATTCATAAAATCAGCACAATCACTAACACTTTGACTTCCAGGTTACACTCTGTTTTACAGAAAGTGTTTAGAAAGTTTAGGATGGGGTATCTTGTATGTAGAGGCAGTGCATAGAAGGTGACATTGGCCACTCTCATAGTAATGATGAGAAGGCAAACTTGACCAAAATTTCTAGTCTTAGATTTTAAAACGACTTAAATGCCTTCAGCAAATATTCACATTATTTTACGTAGAGATCCAACATCATCTGTCAATTAAAGAATTTATTCACTCATCTTAACAATATCCATTAACCCTTACTATGTGTTTGGCACTGAGTAAATTGCTAAATATGAATAAATATTAAATTTTATAATTTAGAAATATAATTAAGATATTATCTTTACCTTCAAATAATTTACGCTCTAGTAAGAAAGGCAGACTGTACATTAAAACATTAACACACACACACACACACACACACACACACACACACACATACAGAATTGCAAGCACAGATAAAAGCAAGGAAGTATAAATACAAAACCGTATGAGACCATAACAATATATGGAGTACTCAATTTAGATTAAGAAGTCAAGGGACCTTTCCAAAACAGGCTTTTGCCAGGTTCTTCCTAAAACCTTCTCTAATTCTTTTGATGTGTTCACTATTTGTACATCTCTCTATGATATCATTAAGGTTGATTGCCATTTCTATTCTATTCGCAATTCATCTGTCTCTTTATTCACTGTCAGGCATTTCTTCAATAACCCTCTGACTATTACCCTACATTCCCCTTCCTGTTGCTACTCTCTGGCAAACCCCACTCTGGAGGGTTCCACCCTGCTCTCCCTGTCTGTGCCAGAGCTCTGAGTGCTGCTGGGAGAAGATCCACTGCAGATTCACTGCCATTCTCAAAACATGAATGGGCCTTTAAAATAACCTGCTGACCCTCTTACATTTCAAAATTTCTCCTATCATTTCAAAATTTCCTCTGCCTTCTACCACTCCCTACTCAATTTAGCTGCTACTTCAAAAAGAATCCATCATGTTGAACCATTATCTTGCCAAGATATTGCAAACCTGCATAATGGTACCCACTTTCTGATTTTAACTATTCTTGCCATACAAGATAATCTCTTCTTCCCACTTAAGGGTAATAGTTTTTCAGTTTCTCAAGAAACTTAGGCATTGAAATTTTTACCTCTTGATATTTGATCTCTATCTTTCAAAGAGATTCCTTTCCCTCGTTAAAAGAAAAAAGAAAGTTCTAACTTGACTGTACATTCACTCAAATTACAATCTATCTGTCTGGTTCTTCAGACTAATCTCATGAAAAGTTTTTACATTTATGATCTCCAGTTCCTACTTCCTACTATCTCAGACAGTACTAATTCTTCCTTGGCTTTCCTATACATTCCTTGCTTTCTTCTCAACTCTCAAGTCTTACATTTTCCATCTCCTTTGAACACTTACCCATTAAACTTTGATGGATTACATTTAATCGGGCCCTTTCCTATTCTCATGCTATGCTCTATCCCAAAGCAATACCCAAAATCCCATTATTTGTCTCTTATACACAACTGTATTTCTTAGACATGTCACTGTTTCATATTCTCCATAAAAGATAGTTCATATTCAAAGACCTAAAACTTAACTCAGTGTCTCTCCCTCTCATTTCTAAAACATGTTGGCCCACTTCCAAGTATTTTTTTTTTTCACATAGAATGGTCCTATTGTCCACATAACTGCCTTTATGAGTCAGGGTTTTCCAGAGAGACAGAATCAAATAGATGATGATGATAGATAGATAGATAGATAGATGATTGATAGATAATAGATATTGAGGTGATTTTATCACACAAATATGGTGGCTGAGAAGTCCCTAAATATTCCATCAGCATGCTGGAGAACCAGGAAATTGATAGTGTGACTTCGCCCAAAACCCAAAGCTCTAGAACCAGGGAAGCTGATGATGTACCTCTCAGTCCATGTCTGAAGGCCTGGGAAGTCGGAGGCCACTGGTGCAGGACCTGAAGCCCAAAGGGCAGAAAACTTGTAGTTCTGATGTCCAAAGGGCAGGAGAGAAAACATGTTCCAGCCCCAGAAGAGAGAGAGAGAGAGAGAGAGAGAGAGAGAAAGAGAATTTACTTTTCCTCTGCCTCTTTGTTCTTCCTAGGCCCTCAATTTATTTGATGGTGCACACCCACATTGAAGGAGGGTGGATCTTCTTTATTCAAATGCTAGTCTTTTCTGGAAACACCCTCACAGACCCACTCAGAAGTTATGCTCTACCATATGTCAGGGAATCCTTTAACCCAATCAAGTTGACACCTCAAATTAAGCAGCACTTGGTCAAACCAGAAACCTAGGAATCATTTTGACTAACCTGGTGGCTTCCCCAAGCCAATTTATCACTGTCAACAAGCACTGTCAGTTGAATCTTAGTATTACTTTTATCTGTCTACTTTTTACCATCTTTATCTCCACCATCCTAGTCCAAAGTATCATTTCTCATTTCAAGTTTTTCAACAAGTTCATAGCTGTTCAAACTGCAAACTCCTCACTATCTATTATCCACATTTAAGAAGAATTAGATTCTTTTCTTTCTTTTTTTTTTCTTTTGGTATTAGGGATTGAACCCAGAGTTACTCTACCACCTCTGAGCTACATCCCCAGCACTTGTTTTTATATTTTGAAACAGGGTCCCAGTAAGTTGCTGATGCTGGCCTTAAAGCTGCGATCCTCCTGTCTCAGCCTCCCAAGTACTGGGATTATAAGTGTGGGCCACAATGTCCAGCTGAATTAGATTCTTGAAATGCAAATTCATTTATAACATGTCCCTACTAGGAACACCTTAAAGGCTTTCCTCATTTCTTGGGCTGAAGGATTTTGTCAGTAAGCTCTACCTCTTGATTCCATATTGCAAGGGCTCCACTCTCCTTTCTATGTTTCAGTCTCCCTTGGTCTTCTTTTAGTCTCACCTATGAGATTTGTTTTTATTTGGCCTTGCAATTCTCTGAAATGCTGTTCTATCTGACTAGTAAGTTTAATAATTAATATACTTTTATTGGTGCATTGTAATTATACCTCATAGTGAATTTCAATATGATATAAGCAAACGTGCGCATAGAACTTGATGTGCTTCCCTATGAACCCCCTGACTCCCCATTCCTCCCTGTTCATTTAGTGAGCTTGGTAGTGATACCTTCTTTTATGCACATAGCATTCTTTGAATGGTTTTCTTCATCAAGGCTTCTTTTTCTCCTTTCCCATCTCCCTCCCCATCTCCTTCAACGATCCTACTGGTCTCCCTCCTATTTATTTGAAGTCCTTTTTTTTCCTATTTTTTTTTCTTTAGCTTCCACATATGGGAGAAAACACAACCATTGATTTTCCGAGAATGACTGATCTCACTTAGCATAATCTTCACTAGTTCCATCCATTTTCCTGCAAATGACTTAGTTTTGTTCTTTAAGGCTGAGTAAAATTCCATTGTACGCATATATTGCATTTTCTTTACCCATTCATCTGTTGATAGGCACCTAGATTGGTTCCACAATTTAGCTATTGTGAATTGTGCTGCTATAAACATGGAAAGATATCATTGGAAAGATATCAATGAGTGGTATAGCTTGAGTGATACATTTGAGAGTGAAATAGTCCTTTCCAAAATTATTCAAGGATACAGAAGAATGATTCTGCATCAGTTTAATTTAGGTATTAATATAATAGGGATAAGTAATAGGAATATAATAGTGATATGATTATGTAAAGGATTCACCACCACCATCCCCTCAAAGCCACTCATGATGTTCAAGGACTCAATCATATAATGCACCTGTGTCATTCTTTTTTTTTTTTTTTGCGGTACTGGGGATTGAACCCAGGGGTGTTCTACCTCTGAGCTATACCCCTGGCCCTATTTTTTATACTTTATTTTGAAACCGGGTCTCACTAAGTTGCAGAGGGCCTCACTTAGTAGCTGAGGCTGGCCGCGAACCCGGATCCTCCGGTCTCCACCTCCCAAGTACTGCACGTGTGTCTTCTGTGTTTGAACTCCCCGGTTCATCATGATGCTTCACAGACCTCCAGTCCCATGACTCCTTCATTGCTAATTCTAGTGAAGCCAGGTCTAAGGATGCACATATTTTATTAAATTGTGCTCAATATAAACCACTTTTCTATGATTTTTCCTTTATGTTATAGTAGTTTTACTTCTTATTTTTCATTTATGTGTAAGGTAGTGCCGAGCTCTGAATATTTGTCTCCCCTCAAAATTCATTCATTGAAACCTAATTGCCAATGTGATGATATTGAAGGTGGGGCCTCTGAGAAGTGATTAGGTCTCCAGGGCTCCGCCCCCATGAATGATGTCAGTGCCCTTAAAGGAGACCCAGGGAGCAGCAGTGAGGAGTGAGGAGAGGGTGGGCTCTCACCAGGACCTTAACCATTTAATTCCCGCCCCCTAGAACTGTGAGCAATCAATTTCTCTTCTTTATAAGTGATCCAGTCTAAAGTATCCTTGCTATAGTAGCCAAAATGGACTAAGACATATAGGTTAAATTATTTATGACTTTAATTTCAGAATAGCTATAGGAAGTTTACAAAATATTCATTATATAAAGGAGGCAGTTTGAGGAGGTTGAGAGCCACAGAGGAAGTGAGTGTGGGAGGGAGTGAGCAGGAAGAGAAAACAACAGTGTGTGGGCACCTTCATCAGCCTCACACCAGCCTACACCTGAAGCAGGGTCAAATTGGGGAAGGGGAGAAGGCTGAGCCAAGTTTGAAATTGTATCTCTTTTTTTTTTTTTACAGTACTGGGGATTGAACCAAGGGGCATTCTACCTCTGAGCTACACACACCCCCCCCAGCTCTATTTTTTATTCTTTATTTTGAAACAGGGTCTCACTAAGTTGCGAGGGCTTCACTAAGTATCTGAGGCTGGCCGCAAACCCCGATCCTCTGGTCTCAGCTTCCCAAGTACTGGGATTACAAGCTTGTGCCACCACACCCAGCTTGAAATTGTATCTCTTAAATGATACAATGGTGAATATTATATACAACTTGCCTAGTCTATTGTCCTAAATGACTCAATCAAACATGATCTAGGTATTTATGTGAAGATACTTGTAGATGGAATTAACATGTACAATCTGTTGGCTTTAATTAAAGGAGATCGTACTACATAATCTGGATGGGTTAATCTAATCAACTGGGGTGGTTTAGGAGTGAAGTTGAGCTTTCCCTGAGGAGGAAGATATTCTACTCATGGACAGATAGCAGCCAGTCCTACCTAAGAGTTTTAAGCCTGAAAGAAATTTCCCAAGAAGCTTTCCTGCCTTACCTAAGATAGCATCCACACTTGTATCAGACAGTGCTTTCACTAAATCTCTTCCTCTGGATGCCTTACTGGTTCTGTTTCTCATGCGGAACCCTGACTGATACACATGGGATAGAGAATTTCTTTTTTTTGTGTGTGGTACTGGGAATTGAACCCAGAGGCATTCTATTTTTTTTTTTTTTTTTTTTTTTGCGGTACTGGGGATAGAACCCAGGGGCGTTCTACCTCTGAGCTACACCCCCGGCCCTATTTTTTTACACTTTATTTTGAAACCGGGTCTCACAAAGTTGCGGAGGACCTCACTAGGTAGAGAGAGAGAGAGAGAGATAGGGAGAGAGAGAGAGAGAGAGATAGGTAGAGAGAGAGAGAGAGAGAGAGAGAGAGAAGTGAGGCTGGCCGCGAACCCAGAGCCTCCGGTCTCCGCCTCCCAAAGTACTGGGATTACAAGCGTGCACCACCACGCCCGGCCCCAGAGGCATTCTACCTTCGGGCTACACCCTTAGCCCTATTTTTTATTCTTTATTTTGAAACAGTGTCTCACTAAGTTGCTGAGGGCCTCACTAAGTAGCTGAAGTTGGCTGTGAACCCGGGATTCTCCTGTCTCAGCCTCCCAAGTGCTGGGATTACAAGCGTGCGCCACCATGCCTGGCTGGGATAGAGAACTTCTAACTACTAAACTAAGATGGTTTCCACCACCAAAAATGTTTGATATGTGAGAATGGTTGGAGAAGTTTAAGCCTTGCCCATATCCTCATCTTGGTAAGAGAAAGATAATCAGCAGATCCCTCCTTAATAAAATTTAAAAGGATGGAGAGAAAACTATAAAACGTGTTTTCATCCATAAGCCTGACAGACTTACTCAAAACATGAATCCCAGCCGGGCGTGGTGGCGCACGCTTGTAATCCCAGTACTTTGGGAGGCAAAGACCGGAGGATCCGGGTTCGCGGCCAGCCTCAGCTCTCTCTCTCTGTCTCTGTCTCTGTCTCTCTCTCTCTCTCTCTCTCTCTCTACTTAGTGAGGCCCTCTGCAAGTTCGTGAGACCCGGTTTCAAAATAAAGTATAAAAAATAGGGCCGGGGGTATAGCGCGGAGGTAGAACGCCCCTGGGTTCAATCCCCGGTACCGCAAAAAAAAAAAAAAAAAAAAACCCC
>PVJS01026717.1:0-26794 GCA_004027185.1 Glis glis
AAAAAAAAAAAAAAAAAAAAAAAAGAATCCACTGAGCAGTTGTGTCAAGAGATGATCTCTTGAAACATTGTTTCTCTTTCCTTTTCTAGCTTTCAATAGCTTCAATCTGAAATATAAAATGTCTGCTACATGCAAACCAGCAAACATTCATAAAAAATAGGTGAGTGTCTCAACAAGAAAATGAGCTGTCCATCAATTCAGGCCGTCATAAATGGAACTGTCAGGTATCATGGAAGAAATCAGAAAATTCTTAGGTCATATTTGATTCACCATATTTACTATTATGTCCCCCAATATCACAAGCCATAATGATTGCACTTTGCCAAGAGAGCCTGTAGAAAGGTCTGCTGGGTGCAGGGAATGCACATACACCAAATAAAACAGTCTTATAAGAGAAGACAAAGTGAAGAAGAGAGGAGACTAGGGTTTTAATTATGTACAGTTTAGGAAATTGTGAGAATTGACTGTGAAGAGTGGATTAATACAAGTTTGAAAAAAATCTAGTGTCTATATGGAGCTCTGGGGCTGCATGAAATAAGGTCTTGTCTACAGGAGGTGGTTATTTCAAATTTCACACAACAAGCCCAGGAAAGTGTGAGAAGATTGAGGAAATCTTCAGGATGGTATCAGATCTCAATTTATATGTTTCTCTATTTTTATGCCTGGAAATGGATGGGTTTCTTACACAAAAATTAGCCATGAAGTAAACTTTGATGTTCAGAAGCAAAACATTGAATTGTGCATCTCAATTTTATTTCTAGTCACTTTTGATTACCAAATCACAAATGCTTAAAATTTAGTTTAAACATTTTAAGTCAGGTCAAAAGTCTGGCAAGTTGGGTAACTAATGTATTTTATTTTTTTTTTTTGGTACTAGGGATTGAACCCAGAGGTATTCTACCTCTGAGCTATACCCCTATCCCCTTTTTAATTTTTTTGGTTTTGACCTAGGGTCTCAGTAGGTTGCTGAGAGTCTTGCTAAGTTGCTGAGGTTAGTCTTGAACCTGTGATCTTCCTGTCTCAGCCTCCCAAGTACTGGGATTATAGGCATGTGCCACCACGCCTAGCTGGTAACTAATCTTTGGGTAAGCAAAATGTTTGAAAAAGACACAGTGAATTAGCCTTTCTTACCATGAAAATGCAAACTAATCAGCCAAGTAACCAAGTGGTCAACCAACAAAAACAACCCACTAAAGCTGCTCTACTAGGAAAAATTAGGATTTGGGAAGTGCTTAGGGGTGGGTGGGGCTCCTCCCCATAGGTACTACAGAGTCTAATACAGAGTCAGTAATAACCAGTGTTACTGTGACAAGCCAGAAAATAGCATTATTAGACTGTGTTCAATACACTCCAACTTTCCAATATTTGGTAGAGTGATAAGATCTAGCTAGGTTCTATATATAATAGGCAGAGTGATTCCTTTCGTAAGTGGTTACCACTTTAGAAGTTGCAGTTATCAAAATACCTGTGAAATCTTTCAGTGATGTTTCTAATATTGGAGGTAAAAGAAAATAGCCATTCGAATATTCCATGTCTTTATTATCAATGCTTGCATAAATTAAGCAATGATTTTGGCAAGATAATTAAGATTTTACAAAGGAGGCACGATGCCAATGAAGAAAGTCGATCCTCAGAGGCATGGTGCTGAGGACATTAGAGGGGAGAAAAGGTCTTTTGAGCCTGACTTTGTGGTCCATCCCTGCAATAAGGCTATGACATCTAAACTTAGTCAATATTGCTGGCCTGCCATATTTAGCTCTTGGAGCCCTTTTCCTAGTAAGAATGATAGATTTCCATTGATTCAGCCATTCTTTCCTATAAACTTACAAGAAAACAATCTAGGTTTGGAGATGCAGTTTATGATCACTAAAATGAATGAGGCAGACTGGTCTATGATTTATGTTATTTAACCCACATCCTACCTAACCAGCATGGCATGTACACATGTGCATGCGTGTACACTCAGACAGACATACACATACCCAAGAAGACTTCAAAGTTTTGCCTTTGGGAATCCTTTCTTTCCTTTTCATAAAGGAAAAGTGAATCAAGTGTATAGCTGGAAAAGGATATAAGAACAGGGGATGTGACAGATGGTGGCGGTAACCAGAGGTACACACTCGTAAATCTGTGTGAGGTAGATTACTCAGATGTCAAAGGACTTCAAAGATTCACCCTTGTGCCTTTTGAAGATCAAAGTGGCAGACTTGTAAAGGACTCAGGGAAGGAATGCCAGCGGTTTGTAGTGAGGATTTTGCACTGGTGATTTCACTCCATCCTCCTCTGCTTTATCTTTCTAAGATCTCCGAGATTTCAAAGTTAAAATGCAAAGGCTGACAACTCAGGCTAAATAAAATATCTGCATAGCCAGCTTCCCTACTTTATTAATGATGCCCTAATATCAAACAGCACTGTTCTTTTCCTGCTTAGGTTTAATTTGATTTAAAAAGGGTCTATGGCAATCTATGAAGGCAGTACTACCAATTTCACTGGCTCCTGTGGGGAGGGTCAGGGGGAGAGAGAGCGAGGTAGGATGTGGAGGGAAACACACAAAGAGCCGTGTGCATGTATGTTTTTATCACATATCTCACTATGATACATAATTGCAATGCACTAATAAAATAACTAAAAACACAACAAAACACTAAACGTACTCTTACCATGTGATGCAGCAATCATGCTACCTGGTATTTACCTGAAGGAGTTGAAAACTTATATCCACACAAAAACTTGCACATGGCTATTTATAGCAACCTTATTCATAATCCTTATTCCTAATTGCCAAAACGTGGAAGCAACCAGTATGTCCTTCAGTAGGTGAATGGATAAACTGTGGTATATCCAAACAATGGTATATTATTCAAAACTAAAAAGAAATGATCTATCAGACATAGAGGAAACTTAAATATATATCATAAAGTGAAAGAAGCCAATCTGAAAAGCCTCCAGATGATTCCAACTAAATGACATTCTGGAAAGGGCAAAACTATGTAGACAATGAAACAATCAGTGGTTCCAAGGAGTTGGGGGAGAGAAGAATAGATGGAGCACAGAGGGTTTTTAGATTTTGTGTGATACTATAATGACAGATAGATGTCATTATACATTTGCCCAAACCCATAGAGGATACAACACTAAGAATGTTGTATTTTGTAATGTAAACTATGGACTCTGGGTAATAAACGTGTCAATGTAGGCTTGCTAACTATAACCAATGAACTACTTTGGTGGAGGATTTTTGTAATGGGGGGCTATGAATGCGTGGGAGCAGGGGCATATATCTTTGTGGGAAATCGCTGCACCTCTTACTGAATACTATTATGAATATAAAAAATAAAGCTTAAAAAGGGTCATCTGGGGTGCAGTGGGAATGAGGGCAGAGTTCTAGGTCATATTTTTCATTCTGTTTCAATTATAGAAAGAATAGGACTTTTAACTTATGTCTTCACCTGGCATGATGGATTTCCATGAACCTTACTCTGTTGGCATAATTCAGAAAGCCAAAGTGGATCACCAGCAGCATTATCAAGTGATAGAAATTGAGCACTGATAGTAAGAAGCTGGTTTTGAAATTACACTTCAGTAGGAATCAGACTGTCTTCCTTGGGGGAAAAGTGGCCATGGCCCAATGGGACAGAAAAAGTCTCAAGAACTGTCACGTCCTCAAGTCTTTAACTGCGATAAGGTCCAGCCACATGACATTGTCCGAGCTTCTCCCAGTCAGCGCTTAGATCATTCCTAGTGGCTCCCCAATCTGAGGATCTTAGAAACCATCATCTAGGGGCTTGTAAATTGTACAAAACTGGAGATGTTGCACCTCACATGTACTGGCATGAAGCTATGAAATTAATAAAGTAGGTGAGAATGAGAGGAAAGAGCTAAGAAGTCCAGTTTAGGCTGGACATTTTCAACAGAATCTCATCTATGACAGGCAGTCTCCATCTCCACCAGGACATGAGACAGGAGGAGTTTAGTGCCTAATAGAATGACTAGCCGTTTAGCTATGGAACTACTGCTACGATTAGTGATCCAGGGATACTGACCGTGCGCCGTGGTCAAGCTGATTTACATACAGCTTTATGAGCGAATGCTCTTCAGCCACAGGGCTGGATGCACTTAGCACCTCAGGTAACCTGAGGGATGCAAACAATGAGACCTCATTAAAATCTCCCATGGACAGAGCAAGGCCCACTCAGAGAGGAAGACATTCAGTGTACACAGCTTTATTGAACAGCACCCTTAAACAGAATCTGGGGCCCACTCTCCATGGTGATAGGAGGAACTCCAAGCTTTAAACATGTCTGTGTTTCACAGAGAACATGCCAAAAAGACTGAAAATGGGAGAAAAGGGAAATGATCATCTTTTGGGTTAATGGGTACCATGCGTCCTGGAGGGAGCAGAATAGCTCAAAATATTATAGGGATATTTTAGGGTAGAGGAAGTCATGTTATCCATCTAGACGCATCCACCATAAGCACCGTCCGAGCTGAAATGATATAAAACGACCTTCAGTAAGGATGGGGTCTACCTCTGCTTGGCATGTGCAGAATGCAGGGCTTCCTAATAAAAGCACAACATCTCTCTAAACATCATATCAGGTCTTCCTGAGGTAGATACATAGGCTTGCATCTCTTACAGACTTTACAGTTTGTGGTTTTCTTTTAGGAAAGAGGTTTAAATTGGTTGGTGGTTCTGAAAAGGAATGCCAACAGGAAAGTTACTGAGGGTCTGAATTGTACTATTTCCCTGTGGATGTTCCGCAGTACAAATGCTTCCTCATTTCCACTTGCTACAGATTTAATTTATATATCAAAACACCATATACTGCTACTTTTTAAATTGTTCTTATTACAATTATGAGGAACAGCTTCATCTCAGGTTCTCTTTGGTGGGAAAATACAGGAATGCAGGGAAATAATTAACAGTGTACTGAGTCTCACTGTCTTCGACTCCTCGCTAGAACATACCAGGATATTATAATGAAATTGGTACCTAATAAGCCTTTTGGGGGAAAAGATGGATTATGTGAGCTTTGTAAAATATGAGGCTGTATATTTTTTCCTGCTGTAAAGCATTTGAGATCTTATGTTCAATTACTCATTCCATTTTTTCTTACCTTTGTGTCTGCTTTCCTGTGAACTTTCTCCATGTATTTATAAAATAACTCTCAGGTGCTTGATTTGTGATATTTGATCAAATGATTCAAAGCATCTCTTGGGCGTTGCGTGTTTCTAATGCTGTTAGAGAACATGCTTCTCCTGTTCCTTGCTCACATGGAGTGGATCTTGTGCAAAAAGATGAGACACATATCCACCCCTTTTAAAGTTCTTATTATCCATGAAATTACTTGTGTGGAAACTACATTTATAAGTTTGGTCTTCAGGCTCTAGCCTCAGGAACTTCAGAGTTCACCAAGAAGAGGATTCTTTTATATCTGGAGCCTTAAGCAATGGAATATTTCAATATCTATCTATCTATCTATCTATCTATCTATCTATCATCTATCTATCTATCTAATAACGCCCCATTTAATCTTGAAATTCCAATTCCCTGGCTTCAACAGACCACTCCAAGTGCTATAACATGGCTTTCTTGGAGAGATGGAATGTATGTGTGTCACTAGTAAAAGTGGAAAATACCCACATTCTTACTGTTGGGAGACTATATAAGCAGGTTTCCAGAAGTGATATTAACCCCCAAAGCCATCCCAGCACTTATTAAATGCATCCAAATGAGTGAAATTCAAAACCTGTGATAGATATTTACAAAGTAGCTTCCAATAATAATTTTCTTAACTTGGTTTACAATAGAATATTTTTCTTGCCATAGAATCAAGGTTCATCACAGAAGAGAGGGCTTATTTTATAAAAAGGATTGGAACTTACCTCCTGGTAATGAAAGGACTTCCTGAGGAGGGAACAGAGTGGGAGAACATGGTGTCGTTCATGCTGGTTACAGGTCTGGGAGGCCTAAAACAAAGTACAGTGTATATGGAAAGTTAAAGAAAAGCAAAGTCACCAATTAAAAACTGTCCTCCATCCCCTGAGGATAGGGTTGGGGAGATCAGAGTTCTGTCTTGCTCAGGATCAACATCAAAGTCTATATATTCCAATTAAATTATTTAAGTGTTTTAAAGTTGTATTTTCTTGAGAATATAGAATCTCAGTTAAACATGGAAGGAAGATCTTGGAACAACATAAGAAGGTTTATCCATGAGCTTTAAGTTCTGGCATTTCATCAAATCATGTTCTTGAATGGATCAAGAACTTTGAAGAAGACAGTAGCCTTATTTCTACTGTCTTCTAAAAGAGAAGCTCTGAAAACATGATCATCAGAATTTATATCCTCTTGGAAAGAGGAAGATTTCTGAGCCTTTGGAAATTTCTTCTGTGTTCTCCATGACAACAGCCTTCTTTAATATGCTGATTGATGCAAACTACAAAATCACACCTTGCCTTATTTGATTTTTATTCTAAGTGAAGGTGATTGCATCTTCACTTAGAATAAAGTGAAATGGCATATGGGCTTACTGTTTCTCCTATTTGGCTGATTTATATGATAGGATGTATGGTGTAAGACATACTATAAGCTTCACTTTTTTCATATGATGAATAAAAAAATAAGACACTATTCCTCATAATAGTCCATGGCCCGAAACACCAATTTCATTGGGTGTGTCTTCTTCCTTCTTATCTTCATTTCATCCATTGCTCTTTCACTACCATGAATGTCTTAGCTCAAATAAAACGACTGAGCTACGATCCCTACCTCATCACCAAGCAGTTTTTAGTTTTATTTTTAGTTTTAATGTTAGATACTGAATGCTAATATGAGATGGGATTTAAAGTTCAGAGGAAGGAGAGTGAAGCAGGACATCATTCTTGGCCAGAGGAAGTTTTGGTTTCACTATAATTTCCTATTTGAGTTTGACAGTATAGAATGTTTTTGAAGATGAGCCATTAATTGCAGTAGCCTAATGGATCAATTCATGTTGGCTTGATTAAAAGACAAATTTGTAAACGGTTTAATTTTGAACATAGGGAACCAGAATTATTTTGAATTTTAAAATGAGGAGATTCTGGGAAAAGGGTAGACTCATCTATCCCAATGTATTTATTGAAATGGATATGATGCTCTGCAAGTTTTAAAATATTAGCACCACATGCAAAAATGCAATGAAACTTTTTCCTGGTACTGGTGCTAAACTGTGTTCTGAGATTTTGTAAGTCACATTTTTTATTGGGTAAGGGCAAAACAGCAGATTCACTATTTCATCTACTCTAGATATAGTAACTGAAGTTTTGAAAACAATTTTAGTGTTCTGCATTACTTATCTAGAGTGTATCTTGCTACAAGTGAGCACATGAGACTAACTTAAAACTAATTCTGCCTTGAGATGAATACTTTAACTTTATAAGGAGGATGCTAATTTTATACAAATGTCATCTGTAATTATGAAGTTGGGTACATCAGATTTTAAAACAGCAGAATGAAACATCTTTATTGTAGCTTTGCAAAGAGTTGAAAAGAAAATAAACATGACCCCATATTTCTGGTTCTCTTTTGTTTGTTTAAAAAAGCGTTCCCATTTTGCTCTATCTTTTGGAAATGAGAAAACAACTGGATTTGGAGTGCTTTTTAAATAACTTGGTAAATTCACTCTATTGAACCTGGTCACTGCAAAGCTGACACTGAGGTTCCTTAGCAAATGGCTTCATGTTTAAGGCTCACCAGCAAAATGTTAAACTTGGGACACAAAACAGCTAACCTTGGCACCAAATGTTGGCTTTCAGAGGGACTGAAGTTTCTCTTTACTCCATAACCAACTGGCAAGTTCCCTTATTCAATAAATAGGTCACATTGGGAATGTTAAACATATTTACTCTTATGAAGAAGAAACAGCTCCAGAAAATGGAGTAAGTCATGGGGGCCTAGTGCAAAGTTTTCTTTCTGGATAAGAACTTTGCAGAAGATATTTTTTATAAAATTGGCATCCTATTTCATATACAGAAAGAGTTCAGCTCAAGGCAGAATAAGTTTAAACTGGCCTCATATCGCTGACATGTTTTGTGTCTCATAACCACTTATAACTATGTCTTTATAAGTACATGGGGGACTATTGGACTACTTACCAAGTATCACTTTTGGCAGCAAAAATTGAATAGAATAGAGACCATTAATCATGGCAACATTTATGAGCAATACAAAAGCTAAGAACAAATGCCAAATACCCAGATGTCACCACCTGCTCGTTTCTATTTCAGGAGTAACTCATGATTGGCAGCACCTCTTCACTGTATGCGTAATCTCTTGGCTACAGTAAGGGCATAGCATTTCCATATGCAAATGTGTGCATGCTTGTAGTATCACAACCTGTTTAAAAGTTCTACTGATTCAGTCTCTTTTTACTGTATCTAAGGCTTCCTTGTAAAATGTTAATGTAGTTACACAGACGGTGCCATACTTTTTGCCATTTTTCACATTTAAAAGTTGGAACTGGCTGGGCATGTGTGGCGTGTGTCTGTAATCCCAGGGCCCTCTTCCTCCTCCCTTCACATGGTGGCATGTGTCTGTAATCCCAGGGCCCTCTTCCTCCTCCCTTCACATGGTGGCATGTGTCTGTAATCCCAGGGCCCTCTTCCTCCTCCCTTCACATGGTGGCATGTGTCTGTAATCCCAGGGCCCTCTTCCTCCTCCCTTCACATGGTGGCATGTGTCTGTAATCCCAGTACTTGGGAGGCTGAGACAGGAGGATTGCAGGTTAGAGGACTCAGCAACTTAGCGAGGCCCCGTTTCAAAATAAAGAATAAAATTGGGGTAGGACTGTAGCTTGGAGGTACAGCGCTCTTGGGTTCAATCCCCAGTCAGTACCATACACACATGAAAAGATGAAACTGGAATTTAAATCATGAAAATATTTTCTAATTTATTTATTACATATTGATCAAACATAAGCCATATATTTTTGTCTCTTTATACCTCTATACCTTATAAGACATAATACTGCTTAAGATTAAAAAAATTTCCATGTAACCCAAATAAAGAAATTATTGTGGAGGCCAGAGGTGTAGCTTAGTGGTAGAACATGTTCTTAGCATGTTCAAGGCCCTGGGTTCAATCCCCAGCACCAATAAATAAACAAATGGACTAGCAAATAAATAAACAAGTAAAAATAAAGGACTGATTGTGTAGACACTGCCCTCAGTTAATTCAGCGGAATTACTGCTCCTATACATTCAGATAATTCCTGTGCATAGAAGCAGGTAATGAGCTTCTTTCTTGCTTTGACCCCAGGTTCACAGCAAGGGAGAAGTACATTCTTCTTCCTGAGCCCCTGCTATTGTGGCTGGCTAGGCCTAAGAGAGGCCCAGGGCATGAGGCTTCTGGGAGGTTGCAGGGATGGTGGTCAAACCCCTCCTGCCCCAACCTCTGCCCACCACACTCACGTATACTTCGGAGAATTTTACTTTTTTTTTGATGTTCTAATAAATTTTCATATCACCTCCCTCTTCAACCTTCTCATGCCTAGGCCATGATTTTTATAAAGTTATATTTGGGATAAAAAAAGTAATTTATAGGCTTGCTGGCAAAGAAATGAAACACTGGGCTTTTGGACTTGGGACTCAAAGCACATATGAAGTTAAGGTCTGATATGCTTAAATTTTCTTTCTTTTTTTTTTTTGTGGTACCGGGGATTGAACCCAGGGGCTTTCTACCTCCGCGCTACACCCCCGGCCCTATTTTTTATCCTTTATTTTGAAACCGGGTCTCATGAAGTTGTGGAGGGCCTCACTAAGGAGAGAGAGAGAGAGAGAGAGAGAGAGCTGAGGCTGGCCATGAACCCGGATCCTCTGGTTTCTGCCTCCCAAAGTACTGGGATTACAAGCGTGCGCCACCACGCCCGGCTGCTTAAATTTTCTTTAAACCATGGTAATTCCATTGATTGTTAACTTTCAATTGTGCAAACTCCTTGAACATTCATATAGTATAACCAAGATTTTTTAATATTTTCCACTTCAAGGTGAATTATGTTAGTGTTGATTCACAGCCAGGTTAGGTTGATTACAGCCAAGCAAAAGTATTGTAAAGCTCAACAAGAAAAAATTATAATGGCAATACTTTCTTTCTTAAAAAATAAAATTTAAAACTTGGTCCCTGATGATATAAAATTGCCTCTGAGTCAGGCATGGTGACACACACCTGTAATCCTAGTACTTGGGAGGCTGAGACAGGAAGATCACAGGCTCACAGTCAAACTCAGAGACTTAGAAAGATCCTCTACAACTTAATGAGACCCTGTTTCAAAATAAAAAAAAAATAAAATAGGGCTGAGGTTGTAGCTCAGAGACAGAATGCCCCTGGGTTCAATCTCCAGTACTATAAAATTATAACCTTAAAAATTGCCTCTGTGTGGTTCCAGACTCATGCCAGAGAAGAAAGATGTATCTTAATGGGGAGGGGGTGGAGATACTCACACAATGTGGGCCAAGTTGAGGGGCTTCTCAGGCTGATCCGGGAACATGGGGTGCAGAGGTTCACGGCTGGAAGCGCAGCTCAGGGACTTGCTTAACGCATTGGTTAGCTTCTTCGCAGGTGATTTCTGCCAAGAAGAAGAAAGGTAGGGTTGATTATAACTAACTGTGGGTAGCATTTTGTCAGGTGATTTGCTTTTCATAATGGCCACTTGTTTACTCCTTCATTCATCCAGTCAAGAAATCCTCTTCGAGCACCTCTAAGTCAGGAAGTTTGCTTGAGGCTGTGACTGGAGTGCTGGAAGAAGCCACCAGGGTAGCCACCTCCTGCTGCGTAGTGCCAGCGAATGCTGTGATGAGTGTGACTGTGCATGTCACCATCTGAGCAGGCACCGAATGGGCCAGCAGGAGTCCTTCCCACACAGCTCAGGGGACTGGGAAGATGATTCCAGGTGGAGGGAACACCGAGTGTGAAGGGAGGAGGAAGAGGGCCCTGCTCTGGAGAGGAACGCAGGAGGCAGGTCACCAAGGCAGCAGGCCATGACTGTCATCTTTATCCCCTGGGCAAAGAGAGCGGATGAAGACTTTAAATCACAGAGGTGACAGGATGACCCTGACTCTAGAAGAATTGCTCCCACTTAAGAACTTGGGAGCCGACTGGATTGGAAGGAAGGAGAAAAGCAGAAGGTTTTGCAGGGACCCAGGGGCAAGATGTTTCTGGTGTGGACCAACACATCTGATTAGAAGTAAAAGTGGAACTTCAATGTGCATCTTTCAAATTTAAGACACGTGTTTTTTCCAGCGCATCATACTGCCACTTTTTCATTTTGACTGGTGATGCTTTTCATAACATGACACCATCAAAATTATAAAAATATAATAAGCCCACATAATATAGAATTTTATATTCATATAATAAATGTCTAGCTAATTTTCCCTTTCTATGAGGAGCCACTTATAATTTTGTCACTTTCTTGTATTCCTGGAGTTCATAATTGGTAATATAAAGAAGAGACTTTTGTCCTCATTACTTAGAAGCTAAGCAATAGGAGCATTGTTGAAGTCCTTTTGGGCTTCTGTTAGGAGATGTGATTCTTAGGGCACTTAAATCAGCAGCTGCACCCAGCGTTTCAGCGACTGGGCCCTTTGTCCTCTTGTGGAGTTGGATCCATCTTTGTAAAGACAGTGTCCTGCCAACAATTTTAGAGCCCACCATCCCTAAGAAAGAAGCTCCTTGATGTGGCTTTAGCATGCACATAAAACAACTAACAACAATCTTCAAGCATCAACCTGTAGGATCTGGAATAGAAGTTTGAAAACTGCTAATAGGTTGACAATGAAAAACAATAGAAAATATTTGCTCCTATCTTCTGTACGGAATTGTAGTTTATGATTGGTGTTTGTTTATCTATCCCAAGCAGATGATCTAACCAGTAGCAAAGGATGACATTTGACCCGGCACGAAGTTCTAGTATACTCTGTATTAGTGAGGAACTGTTACTTGATGTCAGAATCTGACAGGTGATGAACTTTTAATAAAATTACACTGAAATTAATTCCCAATAATAATTCCTAGAAAGAACATTCAGATTTAGATGCATATTCTGAAGACCTTTTTTTTAAAAAAAAAAACAGTTACCCCTTAAGTAAAGACTACAGGGTGAATCTAAGTACACTTAAATATAGAAAAAACTCATCAAAAACTTTGCATTTGCCGGGCATGGTGGCGCACGCTTGTAATCCCAGTACTTTGGGAGGTGGAGACCGGAGGATCTGGGTTTGAGGCCAGCCTCGGCTCTCTCTCTCTCTCTCTCCCTGTCTCTCTCCCTGTCTCTCTCTCTCTCTACTTAGTGAGGCCCTCCGCAACTTTGTGAGACCCGGTTTCAAAATAAAGTATAAAAAAATAGGGCCATGGGTATAGCGCGGAGGTAGAACGCCCCTGGGTTCAATCCCCAGTACTGCAAAAAAAAAAAAAAAAAAAAACTTTGCATTTTCTTGTGATAGAACTATTTCAAGAGGTGCTGGCAGGGCTGACGGTACATGCCACAAACCTCAGACCATATGTAGAACAATATTTAACAGACGCACAAGAGCAACACTGCTAAAATTAACCTTTGAGTTGAACAGAGATAGAGGTTAGAAAAACTGCAAACCATTCCAATAGCAAGCACACCGAGTGAGTCAGAGTCCTCCCACAGACCCCAGGGCAGGTGCTCCTGAGAATACACCAATCACACGCACACTCACACGTCCCTTTATCACCTTTACCAAGTTGGTCACTCACACTATCCATAAAAAGGTGACCACAATTTCTCTCCCCACCCTCTGGAAAAGAGTAAAATGGAAAACAGAGTTACTAAGCCCATTCTCAAACTTCTTTTCTTAGTGCTCTGGTCATGAATTTAAAAGAACTCAAGGATCGAAGAAAAACGAAACTAACAATATTTTCTAGCCATTTCCACAAAAGCAAAACAAAAGGAAACTTGGAAAAACCTTGAACTTACTGTGAAAATAAGACTATGTTCCAGAAGATGCTTGCTGTTCAGTTGCTATTTAAATCAGTACTGAATTGTCTATATTCCAAGAAGTGACATAATTTGAGTCTTCCTACATTTTAAGTCTCAGGAAGCTATGCTGGGTTCAGATAGAATAAGGAAGAGATCCCAGTAAGCGAGGGATAGCCAGGAAGGAGGAACATGAGACTTGGAATGGAAGTTAAGTCAGCCCCTTAATTCTCTCTCCATCCTTGATAGTCCCTTTCATTCCGGGCAACTTACGCACATCCAATTGTTAAGTACTGCTGGGACCTTGCCTTACCCATGACGTGTACTCTTTCATTTGGTGCTGGTTGCTATGGGAACCACCGGCATGTCCCCTCCAGAAGCAGTCCTGACAGAGCTGGTAATTGTGACACTGTTGGCATCGGTAGCGAAATCCCATCATACTCTCACTGTGGCAGTAGGAACACTCAACCGGATGGAAGACTAAGGGGAAAGTAAATGAAGAAAAACAACAAGAAAACAAAAACATGAACAAGAATAAAGAGAAACACAGCCCAACGGGGATTGTACTTTTCTGCTGTGTGCCATGATTTCAGATCATAGTCAATTTCAGCTCAGAGAAATATTTAGTTTATCCTTGGAATCTCACTATGTCTTTCAGGCATTCATGTGTGTGTGTGTGTGGGGGGATGAAATGGGATCCAGAATAGGTATCCCTTTAACAACACCACTCTCTATAATGCCATTTGCTCTCACTACTCCCATTTCTTACACTAACAGAATATAAAGTACCCAAACAGACTTGCTTTTCCCCCAAACTGCTCTGTCTGCTGGAGACAAGCACAGTTCCCTAATGACTCACAAACACAGTGGGTGAACACAGTTGACTGTCCAGTGGGTAGAGATCAAATATTAAAGAAATGGAAAATGAGAGGAAGAAAAAGAAAGGGAAATGGGGTAGAGTAGAAAAACTGGATGAGAGAATTGGATTATTTTTTAAAACATGGAGTGGATAATGGGTTTATTTAATGAATGGCATTGTTTTCATCTAACAGTTTTCCCCCCCTGAGGCAGGTGGATAAATCCCAAGAGATGTGTAAATTATATGAATGCAATTCTAATTCAAATAGTTCAAGAGACACTTAACTTTCTTTGGCAGGAAATTAGAATTACAAATCAGGCAATGTAAAATATTTGAGTTTTGAAACTAATAAATGATCAAATCCAAGTAATTGTCTATATACTGTGAGCTAAAGATACTAAAACAGCAACAACTCTTGCCTTTGGCAAAGTTATTTTCCGGTTAACCAGTCAGGAAAAATAATGCATACAAAAATAAATGAAGATAAAAAGCAAAGTTTGAAAAGAAAGACCTAACTAGTTCTGGGTGTGCTGTCTTCTAAACAAACACCCTAAATTCCTTTTTTGGCTCTTGGTAAAGACCAGGGTGGGACTTGAATCTAGAGTTACTGCTCTGGGACAAGTGGCTGAGAAATGGATCTGCTGCAACAGGAAATACTAAGAGAGCAAGAATGAAATTACAGCTTTATGATTGGAAAATGACTAGTCCTGAAACTCCAAACGGTCCTCTGAACTCATCCTGCATCATAATATGGATCTTGATTGTGTTTTGCTTCTGCATATGGATAAGAAGCATTAAAGAAAACTATGATTGCTAGTAATGGCAAAGAGACTAGTAAATTCACCCTTTAAATTTTGTCCATGAGCAAAAAAAGGATAAATTCATAACTTTTAACTAAAAGAGATAGTAAAGCCAGATGCTAAAAGTTCTGAATGTGAATTTAAAATAAAGCCAACTTTAGCCCCAATATATACTAAAGAAATATATGGACATTAGGTTCTAGTAAGAGGCATGGGATAAATTATGTTCTATTAAAATTTAGAGAAGTTTTTGAGTTCAATTAAACAACAAATAAAAATATCTGAATGTAAGATGGAAGTACTGAATTGTTTGGTGTTTAAATTTCTTTAACTCTTGCCCTAAATTGTATTTAATACTTAAATCTTGGGACCAACAGTAAATACTCTTATTCTAGAAACACTTTCTTTTTCTCCTAAAAATATACTACAGAAACTAATGTTCTGGCCCAAATTTGAAGGTACCAATCTCATTAACATGTACGGGGAGGGAAGAGGGGTGAGTGGGGCAGGATGTTGAAGGAAATACACCAAAAGCTGTGTGCATGTGTGCTTGTATCACTTTGAACCTCACTATGATGTATAATTATAATGTACCAATAAAAGTATAAAAATAGGATGCTAAAATAGGAAAAAGAGAAAACATTAAAAAAAAAAGCATGGTAACTTTTGTGTGGCTGATTTCTTCCTCTTTTTGGTATTTGGGATTGAACCCATGGACATTCTACCTCTGAGCTACACCCCTAGTCCTTTTTATTTCATATATATATATATATGTATTTTTATTTTTTTTAAGAGTCTCACTAAGTTGCTGCATGTCTTTGCTGGCCTCGACCCTCCTGTCTCAGACTCCCAAGCACTAGGATTACAGGCATGCTCCACCACGCCGAGCCATTTATTTTATATTTTGAAATAGGGTCATGCTAAGTTGCTAAGGCTGGCTTCCAGCAGCAATCCTTCTGTCTCAGCCTCCCAAAGTATTGGGATTACAGGCCTGTGTCACCATGCCCAACTATTCCTTTTATTTTAGTAAGCACGTTTTATTTTTATGGAGAAAATAAAATTAACATTTCTAAAGTATTTAAAAATACTACATTACTCTCATCTTTAACATAAGTACAACTCTTGAGAGCTTACAATTTGAGACATATGACTAAAGGTTAGCAAGGTGCTATATCATTTAAGTTTTTGCCATCTCTCCCACCTATTTCTGGCTGACTGCTTTGGAAAAAATAGTGAGTGTCACATATACCAATGTTGGAAATTCAGATCTAAAGCATATACCAGAAAATGCCACATTTCTTACTGAGGTTGTTCTTCTACTGTACACACCTGACTTATAAGAGAGAATTACATAATGAGATTTAATAAGCTTTTAGAACTGACAGTCTTTATTTTGCAGTTGTCCTATAAGGCTTATTAATCAGAGAGATGAGTTAGTTCTATCCTAAACAAAACTAAGAATCATGAAATAGACTTCCCTACAACACTACCATGGGCTTATCACTTTAGACTCCATGGTCAAATTTCAATAATTAAAAAAACCTGCTCTTTACTGAACAGTAACTACTCACCATTTTCTACATTTGCCAGTCGATGCAGGAGAGGCAACCAGACCAAACACTGTGGGGGAGGATCTGACATGAGGGTGTCCAGGAAACCATTTAACGTGACTTTTTTCTGCATAAAAACAATCACAAAAGTTTAGGACAGAGAATAATGTTAATTTACCTGCTATGTAAATATCAGTGACCACTTAAGAAATAAGGCATTCAATTAATCTGTACTATGCAAAGAAACAGAACTTGCCAAATATGTTATCAAACTAGTTTAGAATTGAAAGCATTGGTTGCTTTTTATATCTAAACATAATGAGACTGGATTATCTCCACCAGAACTGAGTCAACAGTATCACCTGGTGAAAAACAATTCTGAGAACATCATTTTCATAGATGACGAGGAAAGGCAAAGAATTGAAATGCTCCATATAATTTAAGGGGGTTCTATTAGGTGATAATATTCTAAATTTTTAAAAATTCCCTGATTTTTAAAAAAATATAGTTTTCCTTTTAATTTAGTCTGCTTCTGTCTCCTTATCTTGATCCCTTCTGATATATAAAAGCAATATGTCATATGTATAAGTTTCTTTCAGAAATGGCAACAAGAAAGTTACATTAATATATGTAGTGTATGAATCACAAAAGTTCATGT
This sequence comes from Glis glis, assembly GCA_004027185.1. Lineage (NCBI taxonomy): Eukaryota > Metazoa > Chordata > Mammalia > Rodentia > Gliridae > Glis > Glis glis. The sequence continues at coordinate 16,845 of PVJS01026717.1, forward strand.
TTATAGGCAGAAGTTGTTATTTTATTTGAAAATTTGAACTAGAATATCAAAGTGGTGGAACTTTGATATTTTTAAATACTAAATCAGTTCTGAAGAGTAATACTATTTAAAAAAGACTTATAGCTTATACCAGTTCTTGTAACTCACTAAACAACTGTTTTGAGACCCTTTAATTATTCTTTTATTACTAGCAGAAGTTTATGATTTTAGTTTTTCCTCATAATACTAAATAGCTTGAGTTTGCTATAGGGCAGATACCAGCATTTCTATTAAATATATATTATGTGAAGTATAAGTAATGAGGCAGTATTTTTACAAAAGCTACCAGAATTTATAGGTCTAAATGATAGTTTTCTCTTTCAAAACTATCACTTAGAATGGCTTGGACTATTTCCAATAAAGTATTTCAAAGACTTTTGAAATGTCATCCTTTAAACTGCTGCTGTAAAAATAATGCCAAAAATAAATGGGTCTTATTATTTTTATTTGTGTTATCTCTTTTTGTACTTCAAATGATCTTATCCATTTTGATCATTTGCCATATTGGCTAAAATCACTCCTGGAAATTCCCAATGATGTTGTTATGATTTTGACCTGTGTAAATTTCTCATCACTAAGGATATAAAAATGATGATATAATGGGACAGTCTATAGAACATTTAAAAAGCAATTTTTAGCACGGAACATCACATATATTGGTCCTTTTAAGTCTTTTTTTTAAGAAAGTAGACATAGAAAAACAAATATTGTATGTTCTCATTCACTTGGATGCTAAAAAGTGGATTTCAGAGGAGAGTAGAATAGTGGCCACTAGAGGTGGAGGAGGGTAGGGAGAGGGGGAATAGAGGGAGGTTGGATAATGGGTACCAAAATACTGTTGATAGGAGGAATACCAACTCCAACCAGAAATTATTGAGAGAGGGCATTCTGTAGTAGGGGGCACAGAAGGATTGCACAGGAACACACGAGCCCTGCCTGGTTTGGGGGGTGTTGGTAAGATCAGAAAAGACCCCCTGGGTGAGATGACACAGGACCAGAGTTAGCATTTAGTGTAGCAAGCCACATCTTCTTTCCTGATCGTGTGGATTCATTTGTGAGTCTACATAAGTTCATGATTCATAGGATGCCTTGTGCAGTTCTGACCTCCCAGATCACCAGGTACACAGACTGATGACGTTTACTCTCTGGACGGTCAATGCCATTTTCTAGAGGCTACTATGCACTGATTTTTAAAATTCATTTTTTATTTTAATTGCACTGATTTCTTATTTAAGGGTTCCTTTTAGAGGAGATACCTGGTTAGCTTGGATTTTTAAAATACTGTAAACAAACCTTCTATTTATGGATTTATTTATTTATTTATTTATTTTGCGGTACTGGGGATTGAACCCAGGGGCATTCTACCTCCGAGCTACACCCCCGACCCTATTTTTATCCTTTTTATTTTGAAACCGGGTCTCACAAAGTTGCAGAGGGCCTCACTAAGTAGCTGAGGCTGGCCACGAACCTGGATCCTCCGGTCTCCGCCTCCCAAGTACTGGGATTACAAGTGTGCGCCACCACGCCTGGCTCTATTTATGGATTTATAAACTACTACTGTGCTGTGCTAGGGAATGGGCATGTAGTCTTTCTACATGACTATGGAAGTATAAACAAGGAGAAATCCCCAAACTTAGCAGCTTCCCTTGTGACAGGTCCAGTTTAAACACATCATTTAGAATCCTAAATGTATCAACTCTTGGAAGATTTAGGCTGCTGTATTTGCCCTGATTGCAAAGTGGCAGGTGAGGTGACTTCTTCCTTCTCTCCTTTGCTGACACTGGTAAAGCTTGGTGCTAAGTCAGGCATGTGTCTCATGTGGGACTGAGTGACAATTGAGTCCTTATGATAAGGCCGTGGTAATAGTAATAGTGACACTGAGGGTATAAGATTGTCATAAGGATTAAATTAGACAATGGAAGTAAAGAGGTTGGCATGGCGCCTGTCTTATGGTCAGTGGACACCAGCTATTACTATCATCCAGGCATGTTAGGTCAGCTATTGGCCCAGAGGTTATTTGTCAGATGAAAGACAACACCAGGGTATTGTCATGAAGAAGGATTTGTCTGGGCACCTGTGACTGGGAACGATACACACATGGAGAGCAACAACTGCTTGAGAGACATTTCCTTAAAAATGTTACCTGTTGGGAGAAACAGGATCTAGCTGATTGCTCTGTGTAACCAAATGAAGGCCCTTCAAAAACGGCGGTGGGTAGTTTGAGAACTTCTCGAAGAAATTGGTCGTATCGCCCATAAACCATCACTCCACTGGAGTCAGAAATCATTGAGAAAATATCTGAAGGAAGAGAAAGGATGAAAATATTTATTCCTCACATAAACATTCACTGCTGTTCTAGTCAACATATCTGCTGCAAATAACAAAAAATGTGGCAGAATAAACATGTTGTTTTGTGAAAGAATAATATCGAAGCTAATTTTTATGCTGAAATAGTCCTAGAATGGTATTTTCTCTGGTGTCTTTTCATAGACGATTCTGGCACATGGCATTAACTGGTTATTTGGGGAAAATTAACATACCTTGATAAGACAGAGAACATTACATTTTTGTTTTGAAGTCAATTATCAAATTATATATAACTCAATAGGGATAATTTTTGTATATGTGAAAAATCTGCTGACTTCATTTGAAATGCACAAGTGAGAATTTTACTACAAAGTTGGGGTGTATGTAATTATTTATCTGGCTAGCAAATTATCCATCTGTATTGCCACCAACACTTTTGGGTTTGGGTTTAAGATACTTGAAAAATGAAATAATAGGGATAAAGATGTAACAAAAACACTTGATTAACTTCCCACAGAAGCAGAAAACTTTCTATAAATCACAGTGTTCTGGGTGGAAGGCATTTGATTTATGGGGAAGGGTCTTTTAATTCATGTAGTGAAGAAGAAGCCTGGCCTTGTGGATGATCAATGAGGTAAAGTCAGGGTCTCGGATTATTCTCCAAAGTGCCTCTGGCTCCACTGAACCTGTGATCCTCAGTTTCTGCTACTACATGCATTTAATGAATACTAATGGAATAATTTCCCAAGGTTCTTTAGAATTCCTCTTTGGAAATCACTATTAGAATGAAAGAATTTGCTTTTAGCTTATTACCATGTTAGCCAAATTGTCACTAAGGCTAACACAGCCGCCGGGATAAACTGTTTTAAGTTCAATGTGCTACCTCCATTCATTTTGGGTTTAATTTTTCAAGGTCAAAATTTAATCTGAGGACATTGCTTTTATACTACCAATTGGATGTTAAGCATATTATAGGCTTTTATCAGATTATGTTCTAAAGATTTGAATTGAATTTCATTTTCTTTAAATATTCCAATTATAAAGGATTTCTACAATGTTTCAAATAGTTTAATTAATTATGAATTATCAGGATATAGAAATTCAATCTGGAATTAATATCCAAAATATATAAGGAACTCAGAAAACATCAATAGTATGAAAACAAATGACCTGATTAAAAAATGGGCAAAGAACCTAAATAGATATTTCCTCAAAAAAGATATAGAAATGGACAATAAGTATATAAAAATATGCTCAGTGTTATTAACCATCAGAACTACAAATAGATATCACCTTGCTTCAATAAGAATGGCGTTAGATAAGCCTTGGGGAGAATTTGGAGAAAAAGAAACCCTTATGCACAGTTGGGAGGAATATAATCTAGTACAGCCATTATGCAAAACTTAAAAATAAAACTACAATATGATCCAGCAATCCCACTCCTGGGTGTATATCCAAAAGAAAGAAAATTAGTATGTTGAAGAGACATCTATATTCCCGTATTTATCACAGCACTATTTATAATAGTTAAGATATGGAAAAAACTTTAAGTGTCCATCAACAGATGAATGGATAAAGAAAATGTGATACATATATATACACACAGTGGAATATTATTCAGCAATAAAAAGAAGGAAATCCTGTCATTTGCCACAGCATGGATGAACTCAGAGGACATTATATTGAGTGAAATAAGCTATGCACAGAAAGCTAAATATTGCATGATCTTATTTGTATATGAAATCTAAACAAGTTGATTTTATAGAAGTTGAGACTAGAATGCTGGTTACCAGAGATTTGAGTGGATAGAGAGGAGGGAGGGTTGGGGAGATGTTAGTCAAAGGATATATAATTACATTTAAATAAGAGAAATAAGTTCAAGTGATCTATTGTACATCATGCTGACTGTAGTTAATAACAAGAGGTTGTATTTTTGAAAATTGCAAAGAGAATAGATGTGTTCTTACCACAAAGTAACTATGTGAAATACACATATGTTAATTGGCTATATTTAGCCACTTCACAATGAGTTTATATATCAAAACATGTTGTACATGATAAACACATACGATTTTATCTATCAAGAAAAATGAAATTCCATATGAAAAAAAGTGAATGCTGTTATCTACCTCACATGTTGTTTACTTAGTAAATTTTATCTCATGTTCCCTTATAACTAGTAAAAACAAAAACAAAAACAAAAAAGCTACCGAATGCAAAATTTGTAATTTCAAATATAGAAGCTGAAGAGTGCTGCACATGGTGGTGCATACCAATAATCCCAGTACTTGGGAGGTTGAGACAAGAGAGTCACAGGTTTGAGACCAGCCTCAGCAACTTAGTGAGGCCCTGTTTCAAAATTAAAAATTAAAAAAGGGGGCTTAGGGATAACTCAGACTTAGAAAGTCCCTGGGTTTAATCCCCAATATAAAATAAACAAACAAACACCTTAAGAATTCCAATCAAAAGACAGAAAATAAACCTAGGAAAAGTAAATCGGCTTTCTTATGAGAGCTACATCTAGTCTGTTTGGGGGCAGGTCAGTTGGTTATAAAAAGGTCATCCTGATTCTCTTCTAAGATCTCTTTTCTTCCAGGGAACATTTTGAAAAATGGCCTTGGCTTTTCAAGTCAGTCACTGAATGAATTCTGACATCATCTCTATCTAGACAAAAAGCAGGAGTACCAATAGTGACCTTTCACACACTTGAAACTTGTATTAACCTCATTTGTATTGATGAAGGTCTGCTAACCAATGGCCAAACTAGGGATAGATCAATGGAATTCATGGTAAGAGGCCATTAATGGCCACTCAGGTTTTTAAAAAGAAATGAGGGGACTCCAAAGAAGACACCAAAATTCTATGTTTGTACTTTAGTTTGGGGCCCTAGGTAATATACTTGCAATATATATGTGTGTAGATATAACATTGTGATTATTTCAAGGAGTAAATCAGCTAATAGAAGTAAAGCACCAAGAAAGATGCTTGGCACATAGGATACAGTACAGACGTTGTAGATATTTTTTATTACTAATTTCATGTTATATTATTCTGCCATTGACTTTATATGTTTAGGCTTTGCCTTAGCAATAGGATTATCTATACGGTTTCAAATTATATTTTAAACTATCTTTTTATTCCCTGCAGCACCATGCAGTGATAGATACCTTGGGAGAATTTGCATTCACTGACTCATTCAGCTAAAATCAACCTAGCACGTACTAAGTGTGTGAAACTGCTTAAGCGGTGAATATACAGAAAAGTCAGGAGGTAGTTCTTGCCCTTTGGGAAGTCTCGGTGTATTGAGGGTGACAGAGATGTGCATGTAGGGTACATCATAAGAGCATTATGAATTATAACCTTGTGTTGTGAATAGCACAACAGCAGGGTGGAGGGATATAGCTGGAGCTCAGAGAGAAGGTTCCCAGAGGAAGCAGTGAGTCAAGGTCACGTGTGAAGGTCAGTTAGGGGCTGATCAGGCACAGATGAGGGGAGTAGGCCTTAGGAAACAGGATCAGGACTGCAGCACAGGCACGGAGAAGAGGGCAAGCATGATGCAGTCAAGGATATTCAAGTAGCCCACTGTGGCAAGGGCCTGAGGTGCGCACAAGGACATTGTGGGAGGTGAGACTGAGACATGAAGAGATTTTAAAGCTCTGGTAAGGAGTTCAGATTATGTCCAGAGGATGCTGAGAAAGACTAAATAATCTTAAGCAGAGTTAGAGACACTACCCTGGAGGCAGTGATGGAGACCCAATAAATACAAGGTGTTTGCCATGATGGCAATTTTTATTTTTTTGGTACTGGGAATTGAACCCAGGGGCATTTCATCTCCAAGCTATAACCCCAGCCCTATTTATTTATTTATTTATTTATTTATTTAGAAACAGGGTAACAGGGTCTTGTTAGGTTGTTGAGGGTCTCACTAAGTTGCTAAGTCTGTCCTCGAACCTGTGATTCTCCTGTCTCTACCTTTCAAGTACTGGGATTACAGGTGTGTGCCACCATGCGTGGCAATGCTAGTGTTCTGAATAACAGAAAGCAAGCCGGGCGTGGTGGCGCACGCTTGTAATCCCAGTACTTTGGGAGGCGGAGACCGGAGGATCCGGGTTCGCGACCAGCCTCACCTCTTTCTCTCTCTCTCTCTCCCTGTCTGTCTCTCTCTCTCTCTACTTAGTGAGGCTCTCCGCAACTTTGTGAGACCCGGTTTCAAAATAAAGTATAAAAAATAGGGCCGGAGGTGTAGTGCAGAGGTAGAACGCCCCTGGGTTCAAACCCCGGTACCGCAAAAAAAAAAAAAAAAAAGCAAGCAAGTCCTTCTCAGAAGAGCATATGACATCCCAGGTTTACAATGGTAGACTTAGAATTCCTTAAGATCCTTGAGACTGTCCAGGAGCCCCAAAGCAGGAAAACTCATTGTAATTAGATGGAGAACAATTGAATACAAATGAGTGTATTAGGTCAGTTTATGTTTCGGTTGCCATATCATGGAGCCATTCTTTTCCTAGGCTGGGTCAAACGATGTCCCCTGGAGTTACCCAGTGAACACCAGTAGACAGTGGCCTTGAGTATTAGAAATTGTAATGCAACATGGAGCTGTTGCCCCCTTTTAATGCATTTGAAAGCATTTAAAAAATCAGCTTCCATTTTCTGTTGCTTTCTCCTTTTTTTTTTTTTTGCTTTTAAAATTTCTAATATTTTTCAGCTAATTATTCTTGATCTGTGCTCTCCAGCAAAGGGGGGCTAGTTGGAACAAACTAAATATCCTTCATCCCTATGCATGAAAATAGAAAATTTGCCAAATAAGCACAGCTGGTGTATTGGCTTAAGGTGAATTAGAAAAATTTACGGAAGGGAAAGCAAAAACTTCAAATACTGAAAAATTCCATATCTTTTCATTTTACTTTGTCTTATTGCAAAAGTAATGCAGAAAAATCATGACCTTGCCTGCTTTATTGCTGAAATGAAAGCCAGCAAAAGATGACTATAGAAAATACCCACAATCCCACCTACCAAGAAGCAGCCATTGCTGTTTGTGGGTAGATTTGCCCACATTTGCTCATTCGGTCAATAATTATCACTGAAACCAGAAATATTGGTGATCGAAGATATTCATTTTTGACTAATTAGCATTTTGGAGCGATTCTTCAAACCAAACTTCTTTTAGCTAAATTGTTTTTGGTCAAATTACTTCCCACCATGTTATCTGGAACCTGCCAAACCATCTTCTTGGGACTAGCTATATGAAGAGTGAGTGACTTCTCAGTCAGAACATGTGAGACAGCGATTCAGGCCTACTGCTCTCTGAGAGAAGAACATGAGACACTGTGGTTAAATTATCTGTTTTTGTAGAGAATTTGTGACATGGTGGGGCTAGTTTCTGTAGACTGGAGAACTTAGGCTTTCTCAATGGGATCGTGCCTTCGTTGCTTCCCTCGCTGTCCTGAGTAGGACTGACTTGGACCACCAGACAGCATGCCTGCTTTGCTTTTTCGAGGGTGATGGGATGGGGTAAGGAGAAAGCACTATAGCTTTTACACTGTTTCTTTCAACACCTGGGCTTGCAGGAGAACCTCAAGGATTCTGATAACCTACACATCTGCCCCCAAATGGCTGTAGCTTCGTAACATTGTGATTGCTTGCCTAACACCATTCCCTTTATCTTTACTGGTCCCAAATTTGTTCCTGGGCTAGGGAAAGAAGTGGCCCTTCCAAGCCCAGGAGGTGAAAGTGGATCGATTACTGTCCTGGTCATACCTTTCCTACCACCAGCGAGTGGTTTAGTAACTGATCTGAGATGCCACCTGGGTGAGGAGACCTACAGTCCAGGGTGAGACACCGTCCTGGGTTTGCCGGGCCCCTTCTTCCCAGGAGGCGAGAACGCTGACCCTGAGGAAGGCTGAGTGGAAGGATGGGAGCATCTGGGTCCTCGAGGGCAGGGCTTCCTCTGACACATTAAAGGCTGGGAAGGAGTTCTGAGGTTTAGAAAACTGGTTTTTATCAATTTTCCTCAAACCCACTTAATATGGGGCCCTTTTACCCAGGTACCTATTAATATAACATCAGGTAGGTATTTGGAAAGGTTTCTCAAGATTTTTTTTTTTAGAAAGAATGTTTGTTTATTTTGTTCACTGTTGAATCCTTAGCACATAGCATGTCTGCCACATAGTAGGTATACAATAATGAAAATAGCATAAACAAATTCAACCATCAGGTAATAGATGTGGAACAAATGTTTGCAACAAGAGAACAAAGGGTAGTGTGTGTGTGTGTGTGTGTGTGTGTGTGTGTGTGTGTGTGTGGTGTGTGTGGTACTGGAGATTGAACTCAGGGGCATTCTACCTCTGAGCTACACCCCCAGCCTTATTTTATTTTTATTTTGAAACAGGGTCTCACTAAGTTGTGGAGGGCCTCACTAAGTTGCTGAGGCTGGCCGCGAACCTGCACTCCTCCTGTCTCAGCCTCACAAGTGCTGGAATTACAGGTGTGCACCACCACTCCTGGCTTAATATTTCTTTTTTAAAATTTAGTATACTTTTTGGTGTATCATAATTATACATCACAGTGAGGTTTAATGTGGTAGCAAGCATACATGCACACAGCACTTGGTGTGATTTCCTTTGGTTCCCACCCCACTGTCCCCCCACCCCATGCCCTGTAGATGCTAGTAAGGCCTTCATATATGGACATATTTCCCCACATTTGTCTAACGTCCTCAGCATTAATGACCAATTGTGACATGAGGTCAGCACGCAAGGCCCTCAGGGCTTTCTTCCTTTGCTTTGGCTCATTTTGCTAAACTTTCTCTTCCCAGCCTAACCCTGAAGGAAATGTCTCCTGGATTATACCAAAGCCGCTTTTGTTTAAAAGCTTCTAGCACCTTCTAATTTGATTGTCAATCAAACACTGAGGTAGACAGTTTTCATTTCCTAGGTCTTCCAGGCTAACTGATAAGAAATTAAATGGATCTTCATGAGGTCTGGTTGGGCTTCTCTGACTCCTGGCTGCATTTGGCTGTTCCATGAAAGGAAGTCTCTGGGAGTGAGGAAAGCCAATGGCTACCTGGGGTCCTTTTCACTCATCTACTGGCTCAATGAAAAGACTCTTCCCTGGAGCATACTGGGAAAATTCTGAAGGAGGAAAGTGTGTTTTCTGTATCTTCCTTCACACTTCCCCTCTTGTTGATCAAGAAACAAGAGACACACTCAGAGATAACAGAAAGCAAAAGGACTTCAGATAAATAAGGAGAGAGGCCAGTCAAATAGTGGAAGGGGATTCATGGAGAAAGGTGGGGAGGGGAAAGGAAGGCTTGATGAAGGGGACAGTTCAAATAATGGTATGTCCATATAGGAAGCTGTCACTACCAGTCTCATGTACACGTATGAGAAGGGGTGTTGGGGGGCGGGGATTCGGAGGGAAATACACCAAGTGCTGTGTGCATGTATGTTTTTATCACACTGAACCTCACTGTGATGTATAATTACAATGCAATAATAAAAGTATATACAAATATAGAAAGAAAGATACACTCAGCCTGGCGTGGTGGTGCACGCTTGTAATCCCAGTACTTTGGGAGGCAGAGACCGGAGGATCTGGGTTCGCGG
>PVJS01026718.1:0-26794 GCA_004027185.1 Glis glis
TGATTTTGTGTGTGTGTGTGTGTGTGTGTGTGTGTGTGTGTGTGTGTGTGGTACTGGGGATGGAATCCAGGGGCATTCTACCTCTGAGCTACACACCCAGGCCTATTTTATTCTTTTATTTTTGAAACAGGGTCTCACTAAGTTGCAGGGGGCCTCACTAAGTTGCTGAGGCTGGCCGTGAACCTGCGATCCTCCTGTCTTTGCCTCAAGAGTACTGGGATTACAAGCGTGCGCCACCACGCCCGGCTCAGTGACTTTGATTTTTGAAGAGAACCGAAGCGTATGGGTGGCCACGCACACAGATGCCTGATTTGAAAGGAGACCATTAAGAAGATGTGAATGTTTTTTTTCTCTTGACAGTTCTCTTAAATGTACAGAGTCATTGTCATTACAGGGTTTTATTTTTATTGGTGGGCAAACTGAGACATCACATTTTATGGTTCAGGTCAAAATAATGTAAGCCAGGCCTGGTGGCACATGCCTGAAATTCCAGTACTTGGGAAGCTGAGACAGGAAGACCGCAGGTTCAAGGCCAGCCTCAGCAACTGAGCGAGACCCTCAGCAACCCAGCAAGATCCTGTTTCAACATAAAAAATAAAATAGGGCTGGGGATGTAGCTCAGAGGTAGAACACCCCTGGATTCAATCCCCAGTAGTAGTAGTAGTAGTAGTAGTAGTAGTAGTAATAATGATATAGCCAATGGCTATCTAAGGACCGTGAGTAACCCTTTGTGCCTTAGTGAATCCTGCTTGATTTAGGAGAATGAGCCAGAAAGGATTTAATGTGTGGTAAAGTAGGAGCCGGCTTTGCTATACCCTTAAAAAATGTAAGAGATGAGGCCCGGAGGCCCCCGTTTCTGCTATCTTTAAAATATCTAACATCCCGTCTTTCTCACCCACACTCTCCGAAGATCCCCTAGAGGGAAGGATGCTCCAAGTCTGGAGCGCAAGTCCACCCAGTATTTACCCATCAGCCCGCGAGCGAGAGCTTAATGATAATGCCAGCTCGTGGTTTGCTGGCCGCATACATGTTCTATTTTAGACATTTCCCTTTATTTTTTAAACGTACAACTGAAATGATGATGATAGCTTCATATTTCCATAATCTGTTTTTTCTTTTTTTTTTTCAATATTGGGCCTGTTTAAGTCCCCAAACCCAGAACATCAATTTTATTTTAATTTGACTCTTCTTCTGAAAACTGCAAATTAAGTTCTTTTATATTATTCCAAAAACAGGCTTCCTTTCTTGACTCCATCCCTGGTTTCTCAAATAATTGGTCCTTTGTGAAGAACCAGACTGAGCTGGGCGTGGTGGCGCACCACCACGCCCAGTACTTGGGAGGCTGAGACCAGGGGATCTGGGTTCGCGGCCAGCCTCAGCTACTTAGTGAGGCCCTCTGCAACTTCGTGAGACCCAGTTTCAAAATAAAGTATAAAAAATAGGGCCGGGGTGTAGCTTGGAGGTAGAATGCCCCTGGGTTCAATCCCCGGTACCGCAAAAAAAAAAAAAAAAGAACCAGACTGATAGCAAGCCACTGGTACTCTGTTGCTGGCTTAAGCCTGTATTTATCCAGCATGTTGTTTAATCATACATAATCTGACCTGTTGGGTAGCCACACTTCCTTTTACGTATCTGAGAATAACATACGGCTATCTCTGACTGAGCCCTCTCATCTGATTTCCCGTACACAATAGAGACTGTTTAGTACAAAATGGGACACACCAAATTTGTATCATTTGATAAAACATGAAAGTAGGCAATTAAAAACGTAACCAAAGCCGGGTGTGGTGGCGCACGCTTGTAATCCCAGTATTTGGGAGGCGGAGACCGGAGGATCCGGGTTCGCGGCCAGCCTCAGCTACTTAGTGAGGCCCTCCGCAACTTACTGAGACCCTGTTTCAGAATAAAGGATAAAGAATAGGGCCGGGGGTGTAGCCCGGAGGTAGAACGCCCTTGGGTTCAATCGCTGGTACCGCAAAAAAAAATTTTTAAAAATGCTGGAGCTTTGAGATTGACAGCTAGGTCCCAGTTCAGTGCTGTTGATCCCCCATAGTCGTCCCCTCTTATTTCTCAGGATATCCCTCTCCTTATTTTTTTTTAACCCATTGTTAAGTCTCTTCAGATCAGGATCAGCTGCTTGGGTCCTCTTTCTAGCATTTTCTATGAGAAGGTTGCTCTACACTAGGGTGGGATTCCAGATGGCTGAGTCTTGTGGACTGGGGGTGTCGCTCCGTGGTAGAGTGCTTGCCTGCGTGTGAAGACCCTGCCCTTGACCCCTAGCACCAGGGACGGAAGAGATTAACTGGGTTCTAAACCTGCCTAGTTATTAACCAGAACAATCCAGGCCACCGACTCTTTCCTGCTTCCGTTCCCTTCTTTGTAGGATGGGATTGAGAGTATTGGCAGCAGCCGTTGGGCTCAACGAGCTTTGAGACCTCTTCAGGCTCTTATTAATTAATTAATTAATTAATTAATTAACTTATTTACTTATTTATTTTTCCTGTGGTGCTCAGGATTGAACCCAGGGGTGGTCTACCTCGGAGCTACACCTCCAGCCCTATTTTGTTTCTTATTTTGAAACAGAGTCTTGATAATTTACCATGTGCTGATCTCTATCTAACCTGTGATCCTCTTGTCTCAGCCTCCCAAGTACTGGGGTTATAGATGTGTACCACCACACCCAGCTAGGCTCTTCATTTATATTTTTCTGTGGCTTAAAGCAGAAATGTTTCAGATTGTGCGATATAAGCTTTAATTATCAGTGTGTTTGACTTTAAAAAATTTTTCCTGATAGATTGTTTCTATATATTTTCACGTATATACTTAATATGCATTAAATGTCTCTGGATACACATATGTATGTATATATACCGTATTCTATAGTCTAGCTAGTTCTTTTGTGTGTGTGTGTGTGTGTGTGTGTGTGTGTGTGTGGTGCTGGGGATTGAACCCAGGGGCTTCTACCTCCGAGCTGCACTCCCAGCCCTATTTTTTATTATTTTTTTTTTCCTGCGGTACTGAGGATTGAACCTAGGGGCATTCTACCTCTGAGCTACACCCCCAGCCCTATTTTTTATTCTTTATTTTGAAATAGGGTCTCACTAAGTTGCGGAGGGCCTCACTAAGTAGCTGAGGCTGGCCGCAATCCTGCAATCCTCCTTTCTCAGCCTCCCAAGTACTGGGATTACAAGCGTGCGCCACCACACCCGGCATAGCTAGTTCATTTTGCTGAGTGATTAGTATCGGATTATATGGGGACAAAGAGAGCACAGCTCGACAGCAAGGAACAGATTTTATTTAGGAATAAAACCTGGAAGGAGGCATCTGACTGGGGAGAGAGCCCGCAAGAGTCAGAAGCTACCTCCTTACAGGCAAGAGGCTTTTTAAAGGGGTAAGGAGGCGGGGGCGGCGGGTACAGGAGAAGTCATGCAAGCCGCTGGTTGGTGTGCTAGTGACCAGGTCATCTCGGGGCAGGGCAATGGTCAGGGGCGTTTCTCTTCCTTTGTGCCTGTGCCTCTGTTCTCGTTCCTCCTCTGTCAAGGCCTCATGGCCAGACCTCACAGTGCCCACAGTTAGTAGGAGGCAAATACTATGTTCTGTAGTCTAGTTGGTTCATTTTGTTGAGTGGTTAGCAGGAGGCAGATACTATTGTAACTACTATTTTTTTTTTTTTTTGCAGTACTGGGGATTGAACCCAGGGGCATTCTACCTCGGAGCTATACCCCAAGCCCTATTTTTTTTTTATTCTTTATTTTGAAACAGGGTCTCACTAAGTTGCAGAAAGCCTCACTAAGTAGCTGAGGCTGGCCGCGATCCTGCAATCTTCCTGTCTCAGCCTCCCAAGTACTGGGATTACAAGCGTGCACCACCACGCCCAGCTCTATTGTAACTACTTTAAAGTGCTTCCGCACACTTCATTTTCAGTCCCTTCTTTTAGCTCCTAAGTCCACTTTCGTTTCAACCTTTGGATGGTAGCTGCTTTCTGCAGTTATAATTTCTCTTCTGTCAGCCCCAGCACCCCGGTGACCAATTCCTCCACAAAATCCTTTCTGTTGGAATACCTAGTGTGGTGTCTGTTTTCCTGATCGGATCTTTACTAATAGAGCACCAGACCCAAGAGTAAGGCAGTACTCTGGAATTCAGGCAAGGAGGTGGTGCCCAGTATACCTCTCCTCGCTGCTCGCTGGCTTCCTTATCTGTCACAGTTGCAGTAATGATACCTACCTTCCTTCCTTTTTTTTTTTATGACACCAGGGATGGAACCCAGGGGCATTCTGCTTCTGAGCTCCACCCTCAGCCCTTTCTATTCTTTATTTTGAAACAGAATCTTACTAGGTTGCTACCTCAGCCTCCTAATTACTAGGGTAATAGGCATGCACCACCACACCTGGCTAAGACAGGTGTGTTTCTTAAACTGAGTTAATTAAATTGCTTTTACCGCCATCCTTCATCTCACTACCTAAAGGTGTCCAGCTCCTAGCCATTTAGAGACACAATACGATAGTTATTTCAATTCTCCACACTTGTATTTATTTGAACCTTGGGTTGCAGAGTAGAAAAGGTCTTGAAAAGTCATCCTGCACGTGTCCTTGCTTTTAATTAACACTGCATCTTGACTGTTCCAGATCTTTCTATTTTTAGTAGAATCCGAGGACTGGAATTCTGTTTTGCCTCTCAGTTATTCATTTTCAGTGTAAAAGGCCTCATAACGAGGATGTATTACCTTCTATGGAACATAAATAATTCGGATTGCAATGACTCATGTTTCCCGAGCCAAACCAACCAGGGGGTGAAATCTTTTGTGCACAAAAGAGCAATAAAATAGTATTTCTCCACATCTGTTCCCACAGCATTAGGAATTCAGCCTGCCTCAAAACTCTATCACACAGTTCCGAGAGAGCCGCAGGAGCTTTCTTCCGTGGATTCTGTGGATTGGTTCTCTCCGCTTTGAAGGACACTTGCTGTTTTCTTTCTTCCCAGCTCCGGTTTTCTACAGCAGAGACGAGGCGAGGCTGAAGAAGCCGACTCCTCCCCACCCAGGCAGGGCTGCCTCTAGAAACTGAAGCTCAAGCCTGAGGACTCTTCCTTACTGTATAAACATCCCTCAGGTATTTTAGTAAAATATCATTTCCAGCTTTTCCTTGCTCTTGGTTTGGTAGCATCTACTTCCTGGACTTCAGAGTTAGACCTTGGCTCGCAGTAGCCCGAGTGATAGAGATGGTACTGTAAGCCACAGGCTTAGTACTTTGAGTGATGGGCATGGTATTTTTCTTTGATCTGCTCCTCGCCTTTGACAAAGCTTGGTTGTACGTGGGACCATCTTTTAGCTCTTAGTTCTCTCTTCACTTGATGAGTTCTTCTGTAAAAGTCACCTTGGCGCTGGGCATGGTGGCGCATGCTTGTAATCCCAGTACTTTGGGAGGCGGAGACCGGAGGATCCGGGTTCACAGCCAGCCTCAGCTCTCTTGCACTCTCTCTCTCTCTCCCTGTCTCTCTCTCTCTCTCTCTACTTAGTGAGGCCCTCCGCAACTTCGTGAGACCCGGTTTCAAAATAAAGTATAAAAAAATAGGGCCGGGGGTGTAGCGCGGAGGTAGAACGCCCCTGCGTTCAATCCCCAGTACTGCAAAAAAAATTCACCTTGGTCTAGACACAAATAACCTCTTTTTTTTTTTAATTGTAAAAAGCAGGAAAGGCTCTTGAATCAGCATAGCTACACCAGAAAGACAAGGGACCCACATCCTTTAGTCATGTTTTCCAGGTGCTGACAATGACTTTGGGGTTTCTTAGAAAGGGGAGTGAGGGTTCGGGTCTGCCTACGGGAGGCTGTGCACAGTGCCAGAGCAGGTGGCCTTGGTCAGGTGTGGTCTCCTCCATCCTTACCTCAGGCTTGGTCAGGCAGGACCTCATTGCTGTTGCCTGTGTGTGTGTGTGGGAGGGGGTAGCTTTGACTCATCACAAGATGTTTATTGATCAGACCTTGTTTCTGGAATCCAAGGTGTCTCAGAGCAAAGGAGGCGGATGCAAGATGGAGGCCGAGATGCCAAGCCTCCAGTCCTGCTTCCAGCCACCCACGGGACCCTTGTATTTATTATTTGTATTATTTATTTGTATTTATTCTTCACACTTGCAAGCAAGAGTGGCAAATCGGAGTCCTTGTTACACCCCTCCCCCCAGCTTTCATCCACTTCTCAATCTCGAGGCAATGAGGGCGCCCCCCAAACTGGCTTTGCAGGCTTCTTGGCTGGGTGGTAACTAGTCTTTAAACAATGGCCAAACCATTGAAGCGAAGAGGGTCGGATGCTTAAGTCCCCAAGTAGAAATACGACTAGAAATTGTAAAGTAGAATACAAAAGGAGCCAAAGGCAGAATCTATCACGGAGGGGGTTCTCGTTGCTTTGGTGTAGCTCTGTAAGTATGAACTACCAGAAAACATACTTGGGGTCAGAGAATAAAAGCCATCTTCCTGTTTCTATCTCAGTGGAGGGCCCTTACCTGAGCTGTGAGTTCTGCCTTCTGTGCAGAGGTGCCTGGAAGGGCCGAGTGGAGGCAGGCGTTCCTAGTAGCCCTTCTCCACAACTTTCAGCCTCATTCACTTGAGCAGGCCCAGCACAGTGCAGCGTCTTTCCCTTCGACTGTCCACATTTTTTTACTTTTTTTCACCCTCATATTAGTATGCGTCTTTGGTTTTATTTCCCTGCTGAGTGTTCAAGACCGAGTAGGTCACCTCTGTGTTGGACAAAAATTAACCTCTTTCCTTCCTGCTGTCCAGGTCAGCCGAGACTCCTCGGGGTCACCTTTAGGATCTTCTTCACGCCTTTATTCTTTTTCCTCTACCAGCTGTGTCACCTGCCAGGGTGCATCGGGGTCTTGCTGACAACACGTGGCTTCCCTTGGGAGCAGCGGGGCCCTTTCCCTCTCCAATGACCCTTCTCTTTGCAGAGCACACAGCTTGGCTTCCTGTCCTCCAGGGTTCTCAGGGTCCCTCTAATTGAGAGGTCAGGTGGCTCACCAGAGTTGCGGGGCCCATAGAGGAGTCCCCTCGTTCCTGGGGTCCCGGCTGACCTTAAAGGGAAAGGGTCAAATACCAGCTGTTTTCCTTAGCCCTTTTGTATTCCCTGGCTTTGGTCTCCAAGTCTCAGCTGTTGAAAACCCCGAAGGCCATCCCCAGTCTTGAAGCGGGAGTGGTGGTTTTATTTGTGTGACTCTCTAGTCGCTCCTTCCATGTAACTGGGAATCAGTGCGATGCCCGTCTCTCTCGTGGGTGACGCCTGTGACCTCAAACCAGCTTATGCTATTCTGCTAGAAATTGTACTTCTGCAAACACTAACAGGCAATAGTCATAAAGTTTTATAAGGAAAATACCAAACAATATTAATAAGACCAAAAGCATAGTTTGTATAATAGTTCTAAACCAAGAAACAATCTTTTTTTTTTTTTTTTTTTTTTGCGGTACCGGGGATTGAACGCAGGGGCGTTCTACCTCCGTGCTACGCTCCCGGCCCTATTTTTTTTTTATACTTTATTTTGAAACCGGGTCTCACAAAGTTGCAGAGGGCCTCACTAAGGAGA
Source organism: Glis glis (assembly GCA_004027185.1). Classification (NCBI taxonomy): domain Eukaryota; kingdom Metazoa; phylum Chordata; class Mammalia; order Rodentia; family Gliridae; genus Glis; species Glis glis. Next base: position 7,571 of record PVJS01026718.1, read on the forward strand.
GAGACAGAGAGAGAGAAACAGGGAGAGAGAGAACGAGAGAGGTGAGGCTGGCCGCGAACCCGGATCCTCCGGTCTCTGCCTCCCAAAGTACTGGGATTACAAGTGTGCACCACCACGCCTGGCAAGAAACAATCTTAATAATAATACGAATGTATATGATATACACAAATAGAATAACAACACTGATGTGTAATGATATCTGTTTAGCCTCTAGAAAAACCCATAAATAATTTGCCAACTTGATCACATACAAGATCTTTCACAAATTTCATTTCTTTATAAAACTCCTTTACAACCTTTAGATACCTTTTAAAATTTACTGAAACCCTCAATTAGTTTTGTCTTATATTTCTTTCTGTTTGGGGAATCCCAGTGATCTTTATGACAAAAATGTATCCTGGAGAACAGAACTTTAAGTGGGCTTAGTCTAGCCTGCTTTGGGACCTCGTGAGGCGGAGCAGGAGGGAGGCAGAGCCCGATCCGGTGAGGCTGGCCTTCGGACGGACCTTAAAGGCTTTCACTTTTGAAGCTAATCTTTGCCCCATTTTTATTTATTTATTTATTTATTTTTTGCGGTACCGGGGATTGAACCCAGGGGCGTTCTACCTCTGCGCTACGCCCCCGGCCCTATTTTTTATACTTTATTTTGAAACCGGGTCTCATGAAGTTGGGAGGGCCTCACTAAGTAGCTGAGGCTGGCCGCGAACCCAGATCCTCCTGTCTCAGCCTCCCAAGTACTGGGATTACAAAAGTGCGCCACCATGCCCGGCTCGCCCCATTTTTAAATACCATTCGACTCAGGAATATAAGAGAGCAAAAATTTTATATAGTTTCCCGAGTCTATTTGAAGATCCATTAACAAAAAACATCACATCTGAAACCTGAATCAAACAGAAAGGCTAAGAGCTCTTAATGTCCTCTTTTTGTGGAGAAATGGCAAAATATTTCCATGTTGCACATTGCCAGACTTGAATCAATCAGGCTCTGCCCTACTATATTTTCAAAAGTACATTTAAATTTCTACCCCAGTGTAGAGAATAACACGATTCTCCATATATAAAATATCGAGCCGGGCGTGGTGGCACACGCGGATCCGGGTTTGCGGCCAGCCTCAGCTCTCTCACTCTCTCTTTTCTCTCTCTCTCTCTCTCTCTCTCTCTCTCCCCCCTTAGTGAGGACCTCCGCAACTTTGTGAGACCCGGTTTCAAAATAAAAAAAGTATAAAAAATAGGGCCGGGGGCGTAGCACGGAGGTAGAACGCCCCTGCGTTCAATCCCCGGTACTGCGGGGAAAAAAAATACTGATAACACGTTACTTTTATCCAGGTACAACATGTTAAATGACATAAACAAATCCCCATCTAAATTTGCTATTTTTACATAATTCTGAAAAGAAGCGAGTGCTAACGGTTTTTAGTTTGGAGGATACCAGCTTGGTAATGTGTTCTCATAGGCTTTATGTTTTAGAAGGCTTCTATACTTGGAGAACATGAATACATTTAACATAGAAAGAAGGCAGTAGTAACAGGTTTCATGATTACACAGATGTCCTGTGAGTATGTTAACTTGACTTTCACCTCTGAAGCAAAATGTAGAATTCATATCTCAGTAGGATAACTATAATATTGTGATTTTAAGCCGGACGTGGTGGCGCACGCTTGTAATCCCAGTACTTTGGGAGGTGGAGACCGGAGGATTGGGGTTCGCGGCCAGCCTCAGCTCTCTCGCTCTCTCTCTCCCTGTCTCTCTCTCTCTCTCTCTCTCTCTCTCTCTCTCTCTCTCTTTCTACCTAGTGAGGCCCTCCGCAACTTCGTGAGATCCGGTTTCAAAATAAAGTATAAAAAATAGGGCCGGGGGTGTAGCGCGGAGGTAGAACGTCCCTGGGCTCAATCCCCGATACCGCAAAAAAAAAAAAATTGTGATTTTTACCTTGAACAGGTCTATATAGGTTAACAGCACCAACAAAATCAAATAGCTTTAATCCTCTTATAAATTTAGAAAACAGAAAACCAGACTTATGACCTGCTGTACAGGTGCATCTCATCTATACGATAACCAAACACTTCATGTCGTATAAAATAGAGTACTTAGTTACCGCGCATGTATTAAACTTACATACCTTTAATTTTCCAAATTCTTGTATAACATTTACATATAGCTCAGATACATAGCATATTTAGACTTCAGATGTATACACATACCTATTCACACACACATTGTTATAGTTAGATATAAAATGTCTTAACCTCCCAAATACTGGGATTACAAGCATGCACCACCATGCCCGGCTCAAATACAAAATTTTTGTTCTTTGTAAATGGTATTAAGAGCAGGTCAATGTTTAAAGAAAACCTTGTTTTTAACAGAGATTTAGACTCAGTACATTAACTTTTGACTTCAGAAACCCTTACATAACCTTTTAATTATAGCCAACTTAACCACACCTACAAATTTCCTAAGAATTATCTTCCACAAACCTCCTGCAACTCCCTTAGACACAACCTCTTGCTACATCCTTGGTTTTGTCCTATTTCCCTTTTGTCCATCTTGGACTTCAGGATGGAAATCTCGCTTTACCATACAGAATCCTTTTTCATCCAGAAATATTCTTGAAACATGTGTCTTTAAACTCATCGCCCTTTGATGTTGTCATTGTTTTGTTTGTTTGTTTTGTATGTGGGACTGGGGATTGAACCCAGGGACATTTTACCTCTGACCTATACCCCAGCCCTATCTTATTATTTATTTTGAAACAGGATCTCACTAAGTTTCTGAGGGCCTCTCTAAGTTGCTGAGGCTGGCCAGGAACCTGTGTGATCCTCAGCCTACCAAGTACTGGGATTCCAGGCATGCACCACCACACCTGGCTACTTCATAGCCTTTTTATATTTTTCTCCTATTTGCTGATTCTTTTCTGCCTTTTTTCTTCCTTTCCTACATTTTATAATATTTAACAGTCCGTTAAAACTTCTGAATTTAGACAAATTACTTCTTTTAATAAGATAAAACACTTTATGTACTTTGCCATATTTTAAAAACACAGCTTAAATTTTTAGTATTCTCTATATACAGAATTACATCTGTTAATTATAATTTTAACTCTTAGTAACCTTGCTTTTTAGTGAAGACCCAGAAACAAAGCAATCAAACTGTTTTTTTAATATACCAACATTTTATAAAAATACATCTAATAGACCCAAACATATACAAATATATGTAAATGGACATATAGTTATACAATATATACATGTACGTGTACATACACGTATATGTTTCTTATAGAATTTAAGAGGCCAATGGTACTTGAAAATTTATACTTAGCAATTGATGTTTCACTATTTTAACTTACAAATGACTCATGGTTTCTCTAACAAATATACTTATAAATGTTTATCCCATTTATATATACTTCATTTACCCATTTTGATGGCTATTTTAAAATTACTCATGGAAACCAAGATACCAGATGAGCATAATTAACATTTTAAGCCATTTTTTCCTGCTATAGCAAAACCCCCAAAGTAGTGGGCACTGTATTTTAGACATTCAACAGAGACGAATACAGTCTAGATTGGCTAGTGACCCAGGCAAAAACATGTATGTTAATAATTTAAAGACGTCTTTATTTTTATCTTACAAACAAGTGAGATAACTCAGTAAGATAACAAGTGAATTAACGTATTTGTCAAAGATTTATTTAAGTCATTGAGCTAAAAGGCACCTGAGTTTGTCCTTTGAGATTTAGGGGACTCTCATTGATAAACCAATTTGGTACCAGGTAGACACAACATACAATAAACACGTACACAAACATACATAAAAAGACTGAAGAAAAAGATTTTATAAGCCGGGCGTGGTGGCGCACGCTTGTAATCCCAGTACTTGGGAGGCTGAGACAGGAGGATCGCAGGTTCGCGGCCAGCCTCAGCTACTTAGTGAGGCCCTCTGCAACTTAGTGAGACCCTGTTTCAAAATAAAGAATAAAAAATAAGGCTGGGGGTGAAGCTTGGAGGTAGAATGCCCCTGGGTTCAATCCCTAGTACCGCAAAAAAAAAAAAAAAGATTTTATAGCTTTCATTTAGACTCATCATATCCCAGTTTTTAAAATACTTTTATCAGTGCACTGTAGTTATACATCCTAGTGAGGCTGAAAGTCATACAAACACGCATGCGCACAGGTCTTGGTGTGATTCCCTTCAGCTCCCACCCGCTGCCCTCCCTCCCCGTACATAACAGCGAGGTTGGTAGTGACGCCTTTACACACCGGCAGAGCAGAATTTCAACTCTTCCTTTCATCAGTTCTTCCTTTTCCCCTCCCCACCTCCCTCCCTCCCCCGTCCCCTTCCACTCTTCTACTGATCTCCCTCAATTATCTAAAGTCCCTTTTGCTTCCTATCATCTTCTCTCTAGCTTCAGCATATGAGAGAAAACATATGACCCTTGACTTTCTAAGACCGGTTGATCTCACTTAGCATCATATTCTCTAGTTTCATCCATTTTCTTGCTAACGATATATAATGTTGTTGTTCTTTATGGCTGAGAAAAATTCCATATATATATATATATATATATATATATATATGTATATCTCACAGAAAGTCTAAAAAACAACTTAATGATGCATCTCAAAGCTCTTGAAAAATGGGAAGAAACCAACCCCAAATCTAGTAGAAAGCAGGAAACAATAAAAATCAGTGCAGAAATCAAGGAAATAGGGAATAAAAAGGTACAAAAGATCAATAAAATAAAAAAGCTGGTTCTTGAGAAGATAAATGAGGTTGATAAACCCTTAGCCAACCTAACCAAAAGAGAAAATTGACCCAAATCACTAAAATAAGAGATGAAAAAGGAGATATTACCACAGACAGCATGGGAATCCAGAGGATCCTTAGAAACTATTTTGAAAACTCATACTCCAATAAACTAGAAAAAAATATCTGCAAATTTCTAGATACCTACAACTACCTAAACGGAACCAGGAGGATATAGAAAACCTAGACAGATCAATAACAAGCAAAGAAATTGAAACAGCAATAAAGAGCCTGCCAACAAAAGTTCAGGATCAGACAGATTCCCAGCTGAATTCTACAAGACCTCTAAAGAAGAACTAAGCCCGATGCTTCTCAAATTCTTCCATGAAACAGAAAGAGATGGAACACTTCCAAACTCATTCCACAAAGCCAGTCTCACCTTGATACCAAAACCAAATAAAGTTACTTCAAGGAAAGAAAATTATAGACCAACATCCTTGATGAACGTAGATGCAAAAATTCTTAATACAATACTAGTGATTTGCATTCAAAACCACCCCGGGAAAGCTGTATACCATAAAGGCCTACCTCCTATATTGTCATCTACGCAACTAAAAGTCGTTGAAAAGAACAATGCTGAGGATGAGGCAGGAAGATGCAGGCCAGCCTGGGTAACTTAGTGAGACCCTGTCTCGAAATAAAAATATAAAAAGGACTGAGGGTGTAGCTCAGTGATAGAGTGCCCCTGGGTTCAATCCCAAGCACCGTATATGTAAATACATACATACATACATAAGCATGCAGGTAATACATTTAAAAACATTTCCCATCGTATCAGCATTTAGACATAGTCAGAAATTTATACATATTTTACCCTTTTGTTTTGTCACCCAAAGTGCTCTAAACAAGTGTGCAAGGAAACCACTTTAGGGATGTTAAATGTTCCCCATCCTTTATGTCTTTGCAAGTTGAGGCACCGTAACCACAAACATGAAGTCAGCTGCAGGGCCAGATGGGGTCTCCCTCCAGACACTTTCTCCTTCCTTGAGTTTGTTCCCTGTTCTAGTAGTGCTCCTCCTCTCCTGAGATTGCGACCTTCTGAGCTCTTGGAGGACTTGTGTCTTGGGCTAAAGGGGCAAGGTTGGAATGACCAGGAGAGAGAGGCAATCAAGCAGGCTGATTCACACCGTGGAGTGGTGGGAGAAAAAGACCCAATGCAGCAAGCCATGTTCTGACAAGGGTTCTGAAACAAAGAATAGCCAAACTACCCAGCTTGGGGTGAACCAGGAACAAAACAATGAATCCCAGCACGGACCATTGCTGTCCCATCAGATCTTCCTTGCCTATCATGTTGGTGACCATACACACAGACTCAGGGCCAGTCTGTCAGACAGAACACATACAACACACCAGAATGCACTTTACACCCACAGCCACGCTGTTCTCCAACAAGCCGTCTATTTCTCTTTTTTTTTCTTTTCTTTTTTTGTGGTGCTGGGAATTGAACCCAGAGGCATTCTACCTCCAAGCTACACCCCCAGACCGATTTTATTTCTTACTTGGAAACAGGGTCTCACTAAGTTACTGAGAGCCTCACTAAATTGCTGAGGCCGTCCTCGAACCTGCGATCCTCCTGTCTCAGCCTCCCAAGTACTAGGATTACAAGGTGCGCCACCACGCGCGGCCAAGCCATCTATTTCTTAGTCATAGGTTTATAGCTATACATAGAACCGACAGCCACACCCCAGCTGAGACTTCATCCAGCCAACCTGTCCTCTTTCTGGGCCCCATGTCCCTTCCTTGCTAATTGGCACCACAAAGTCACAGAATCCAAGCTCCCCTGCCAGACAATTGGCGGAGACCCACGCTGTTTCAAAAGAACCTGAATCGGCTGGAAAGAGCCCCAAAGGAGCAGTGAGAGGAAGGGCGAGGCCCGGGTGTCCCATCAGGACGCAGACTCTGGCCCATGACGGTACAATGCACCCATGTAGTCCCCAAGGGGAAAGAAAGGGAGAGACCCCGAAATGAATGGGACCCTCTTTTTCTGCCCTCCTGGTCCAGGGCGGCTAGCTGCCAGCACCTGGTGCCCAAATGGTATGCTTTCTTCTGGCGTGGCTTGGCAAAGCCGGTACCAGAGTCTCAGGTCAGAGGCCTAACTCTGGGGATCCAACATATCAGGCCTGGCCACGCGCCCCAAAAAGCAAACAGAAAAAGTCATGAAAGGGGCTTACTTACTTACTTACTTACTTAATTTATTTATTTTTGTGGTACTGGGGATGGAACCCAAGGGTATTCTACCCGAGTTACCCCCCCCACACACACAGGCCTATTTTATTCTTTTATTTTGAAACAGAGTCTCACCAAGTTGTGGAGGGTTTCACTAAGTTGCTGAGGCTGCCTGCGAACCTGTGATCCTCCTGTCTCAGCCTCCCAAGTACTGGGATTACAAGCGTGTACCACCACGCCTGGCTGACAGGGACTTTAATCAATACGGCTACACTGGGAAGACAAGGGGACCCACATCCTTAGCCCTGTCCCCCCAAATACACTCTGGATGGGTTTGCCCATCCTTCTGCAGACAGACCCAGAGGTGTCTGGGCTTTGAAGTCAACATCCCCGGCTCAGGCTGGCCTCCTCGTCACACACACAGACAGCGACCCGCCCCTGAGACACTGGCACCTGTCTTTCAGTAGGTCCTGACTTTATGAAGCCATTACACATTGGGTAACCTCACCAAATCTGTGACAGTATAGTCCACACCATCCCAGAATTCTTTATAGTAACACCAAAGAAATAAACTACTACAGGCGTAGGTGTGCGAGGAGGATTCTAGAAGCGTTTCCACAAGCCGGCGTTGGTAGACGTCTCTGTCGGGCTGGGGAACGTGCCTGGTCGAGGTGCAGTGACCATTTACCGAGTCTGGCTGGGTATCCTGGCCTGTCACCCTCAGACGTCAGAGGCTGTGAGCTCTTTCACGCCAAATTTGTTGACCTCTGCATTGTCCTTTCTCTTTGTAGTCACCTGTGTCTAGTTTTCCCCTCTTAGGTCTTGTTTTCTGCCACAATTCGCCTCTGTGGCCGCCTCTGAACAGTCGTCTCCAGTCCTCTTCCAGCTGTGACGCGCGGAGACTGCAGCTGCTTCCGTGCAGGCCCAGCCTTTCAGGGACTTGGCCTGGGCCGTGTGGACCTCAGGTTCACGGCCACCTCCACCTGGAGTCTCTCTGCCTTGCCGTTCATTCCCCCCTCCTTTCTCTGTTGGAACTGGGGATTGAACCCAAGGACATTTTATCTCTGAGCTACACCCATAGCCTTTTTTATTTTATTTTATTTATTTATTTTTATTTATTTATTTTTTTTGCGGTACCGAGGATTGAACCCAGGGGCATTCTACCTCTGAGCTACACCCCCAGCCCTATTTTGTATACTTTATTTAGAAACAGGGTCTCACTAAGTTGCGGAGGGCCTCACTAAGTAGCTGAGGCTGGCCGCAAACCTGGATCCTCCGATCTCAGCCTCCCAAGTACTGGGATTACAAGCGTGCGCCACCATGCCTGGCCTTTTTTATTTTTTATGTTGGAGCAGGGTCTCGCTAAGTTGCTGTGGGCCTTGCTACATTGCTGAGGCTGTCCTTGAATCTGCGATCCTCCTGTCTCAGCCTCCCAAGGACTGGGATTACAGGCATGTGCTACCACGCCTGGCCTGCCGTTGCCCTTAGAAGCATCTCCTGCTCCAAATTTCCTGTGGGGTTGCCCCTCCCTGCTTTGACTGGTGGCCCCACATCTCCTCCTCATCTGAGAGGCTGCACAATCTCAGATCAAGTCCAAGCAGAGGAGAGTGGGTGAGAGTTCTAGAGTCCAGATGAAGGAGATCCCTGCACAGGAGGCAGTTCTCAGAGGCGGGCGAGGCCTCCTCGGCCTCCCTTTGCCCTCTGCCATCCTCCGTGGGTCTCCAGCACGCATGGAGGACCAGCACCTCCGGTTCCTGGGCTTGCTCAGGCTGATGGAGGCTCTGAGAGGTTAAGGCCGGCGCCTGGATGGATGGAGAGGGTTACTGGTTATCATTTAAAGAGTGGAGCAGAGGTTCCTCCCATGGCGCAGACACGCCGCTTTCACATGATCTCTGGCCCTGGCCACAGAAAGAGGGGCGGAGGGGGAAAAAGTTTACAGACTCATTTAGAAAGTGCTTGTAAAGGCTCGTGTTTTCATTTAGCAGCAGGAATCCAGAACGCCCAACAGTCCCTCAGCGGCAGCAGCCAACCGGGAATCGAGTGGAAAGAAAAAAAAAAAAGGAATCATCGCTCTGGAACTGTCCCGTTTTTTTGAGGCAGTGGGGGAAGGGATTTGAGTCACATCTTTCTGAGAAGGGCTTTAGCCCTGAGGTCTCGTGGCCAAAATGCTAAGGATCCGCTGCATGTCTGTGACCCAACTGTCTTGGAAGCTTCCCTTGGAAGAGACGCCAAACTCCAAGTTGTACTTATAGTTTCAGCGCAAGTAAGAAAAATGAGGTGTGTGTGTGTCTCAGGGTGGTGACCAAGCCTTAAAGGAAGGGGAGGACGGGTGAGGTGGGGGAAGGGAGTTAAGTCTCTAAGTCCGTCCTATGGTTATACATATTTTTTTTCTTCTATGAATGGGTTTTGCTGTAAATTATAGCTTTGCCCGTGGTCCCCTGGGTCAAAAGAAATAGCCTCTAAACAGAAAACAGCTCTGATTGGTGACTTTGCCTCTTCCCTCCCCAACCCCCTTCCTAATTGAAACCAAATGTGCAATATATTGAATGCCGGGATCCCTGGCGCGCTCCCAGGAATCCTCAGAATGTGAGGTTTCTCTCTCCGGCATCTTGCATCAGCCGTGGATGCACGCCTGCCACGGGCTCCTCCACTGGCACCGCGAAGAAAAGAGTCGTTTCGCAGCAAATTCTTCTTCTGGGGTTGGGGGGACGCTGTGGACTACAACTCTCTTTTCTTCTTTCCAAACCTGTGCACTCCTGGATGAAAGTAAGTGATATGAGTTATTCTTCTCTTTTTTTTTTTGAAAACGAAAGCTCTGAAGTTCTCTTGGTGTCTCAGGAAAAGTTTTAGGAGACTCAGAGGAGAGTTTCAAGTCAGGCAAGGCAGGTTGGGAGGGGGTACTGCGGACTGGAGAAGTCAGATCCTGTGTTCTGGGGGTCTGGATTCATGTCATGGAGGGGAGAAGAAAGAGCATTAATAACCGAAGACGCCCAAGCAAAGTCAATGAGCCCACAGCAGTGGCGAGGGCCAACAAACAGCGTTGGCAGGCCAGACAGGCCGATAGCAGAGCGGCTCGGGACGGGAGCGGGAGCGAGGTCTCCGGCTTGAGCAGTGGTGTGAGGGGCCTGGGCTTGGGAGAGAGCCTAGCCGGGCACTCTCTGTGCTGCAGGGCAGTTGCTGACTCGATTCTGAGAAGACTGCTTTGGACCAGGGCAGCTTGGTCCTGAGGTTTGGGTGGCTGGGCGGGAGGCCGGCTGCATGGAGGGTTTCAGTTCCCGGGCTCATCTCCTCCCTGTCCTGAGTGCCTTTCTCTTTGTTATCAGATGGCTTGGGACCTCTGAGTCCAGCCAAGGTCCTGGAGTCCCACCCAACGGGGCAGAGCTTTCCCGAGTCAGCCATTCGAGGAACGTCCACACTGCTCAGGCCGTAGCGATTCTGCACCATTTTGCTGACTGTTGGCCTTCCGCTCCTCCTTTCTTTGGAGGAACAAGAATCCCGAAAAGGGCCTTTGCCTGATCCCTTCGTTTTCATAGAGATCCAAATGGTAGGAGAGGAACTGACCTGTTTGGGGTGTCACAGCACATTCCTACAGACCTAAAACTGAAATCAAGCAGGGAATGGTGGTGCACTCCTGTAATCCCAGTACGTGGGAGGCTGAGACAGGAGGATTGCCAAGTTCATGGCCAGCCTCAGCAACCTAGTGAGGCCTTCTACAACTTAGTGAGACCCTGTTTCAAAAAAAAAAAAGAAAGGTCTGGGGGTGTAGCTTAGAGGTAGAATGCCTCTGGTCTCAATGCCCAGCACCACACACAAAAAAATGAAATTGAGGTTCTTATTGCTCCGAACACAGTGCTCCTTCTACTCCGTGCCTCTCCTGCTGCGATCTTTTCTAAGATTTATTCTGGCTGAGACAATAGGGTAGTTCATTAGCAAGTGACCACAGGTGGTTCACCAGTATCTGTGGCTGTGTGTGGGTGTGGAAAATAAAAGGAATCTAAGTTGAGCCCTTCCTGTGTTGGTGCTGCTGTAAGGTGCTACTTCTGTCTTCTGTAGAGGAGGCATGCAGGCCGGGAGGAGGGGATCAGCTGCTTGAAGCCGTGCGTGCTACTCTGAATCCTGTGCTGTGAGTCGCCCTGGTCCACGCTGCCCCCCGCCACACACACATGACTTGACTACTTCTGGACTCAAGTTCCATGTTTCACTGGGTGACCAGGAGGTGAAGATGTCAGGCCAGGCAGCGGCGTGACTCCCTGCAGGGAGTCCACTTTTGCACGTGGGTGAGCGTCACCTGAGTCTCCCATGTGGGTGAATTTCTGCACTTGGTGCACACCTACCTTTGTTATGCACAGAGCCTGGGACTTAGAGGATCCAGGTCAAGTTCTGCCTTTATCTTTTACTACTGGTCTCAGTTGTTTTACCTTTCTGCACTTTGGATTCCATATCTATTACATGGGAGTAATAACACCTTCCGGGACCGTTTTAAGGGACACTGGACAGGGAGCATTCTGAGGGCGATGAAGGTCTGCTCTGCTTGGAGAGAGAATGTCCCCTGAATGAGCTCATGTATTATTGAGGTTGAGAATTGATATGATTAAATCATGAGGGTTCTAGTCTTATCAGTAGAAAACCCATCATGACCTTGACAGGAGGAGGTGGGTCACTGGGGTGTGGCTTTGGGGACTGTGTTTGTGTCCTTGAATCCCCTCCCTTGTTCTCTCTGCTTCCCGCCACCGTGCCCTGAGCTCCGCCAATGTAACCTGGCCCAACATGGACTGAACCCCTGAAACCTTTATAACTGTGAGCAAATCCATCTTCCTCTAAGTTGTGTGGTCAGAGTTAGTGTGTCACAGCAGCACAAGGCCCAACCATGACAACTCTAGCGACTGTGATCCCTGAGCACCAGGATGTCATGGGAGGAGGCCTCACACTTGCTGCTGGGGTGGGGTGGGAGGACAGCTGGATTGGCTGTGTGTGAAACTCTGAAAGGGTGGTCTTAGCCTCCGAGCCCAGGCCCTCTGAATAGAAGCAGTCACTACTCAGGGAAACGTTCCTGGGTTTTCTTTCTGGAACTCCTCTGGTTGGTCCATGATTCCTCACCCAACATAGAGGATGATGAAGGACACTGGGCGGTTGCTCCTCCTCCTCTTCCTCCCTCCTCCCTCCTCACTCCTTCCTTCTCTTCCTCCTCCTTCTCCTTCTCTTTCTTCATCTCCTTCTTCTGGATTGAACCCAGGGGCATTCTACCTCCCAGCTACACCCCCAGCCTTTTTTTATTTTAATTTTTTTTTTTTTTTTGCGGTACTGGGGATGGAACCCAGGGGCATTCTACCTCCGAGCTACACCTCCAGCCCTACTTTTTATTCTTTATTTTGAAACAGGGTCTCACTAAGTAGCAGAGGCCTCACTAAGTAGCTGAGGCTGGCTGGGAACCCGGATCCTCCTATCTCAGCCTCCCAAGTACTGGGATTACAAGCGTGCGCCACCATTCCTGGCTTCTTCAACATTTAAAAAGAGTTTGTGTAGGATTGGCCTGCCTTCCTTTCCTTCCTTCCTTCCTTCCTTCCTTCCTTCCTTCCTTCCTTCTCACTAAGTAGCTGAGGCTGGCCGCGAACCTGCGAGCCTCCGGTCTCAGCCTCCCAAGTACTGGGATTACAAGCATGCGCCATCATGCCCTGCCCCTTTTTTATTTTTAAGTTTGAAACAGAGTCTTCTAGTTTCCTGAGGGTCTCACTAAGTTGCTGAGGCTGGCCTCTAACCTGTGATCCTCCTGTCTCAGCCTCCCAAGTACTAGAATGACAGGCATGGGCCACCATGCCTGGTGACATCGGGGTTCTTCAAGTACTTTCTGGCTCAGCGCCATCTCTGAACAAGAAGGGCATGGTCAGGATCCATTCCCTGCTTTCTCCTCAAAGGAGCCTCATATCCAGGGAGATGTTTGACCCTGTGGCAGGGTGCCTTCCTCCTCCTTTTCTTCACAGTCCCTGTTCTGTGCCTGTGGCTGGAGAGTGGCAGCTCTTCTGGGGATGGAGGGAGTGTTCCTCATCCTTTACCTGTTCTGTGCCTGTAGTCTAAAGAGTGGAGGGAGGACGCCGCCTCTGCTCTGGCTACCGTCTGACTGCTCTGTAAATCTCGGTGGTCAAGGAAGTGGGGAAGGTTTTTCCAAAAGTCCTCCCGCCTCCACGTCCAGGTGCAGAGTGGCAGCGTGGCCCAGCGGAGCCCCGCTCCTCCCTCTGCCCCCAGCCTCACTGTGAATTGACTGCTTTCTCCTACATAGTCGATCCCCAGACCTGTGACTTCTCTGTCACATGTAAGGAATTTAGCGCATACCTTTCTGTGTGATTGCATTTTAAATTTCCTGCTCTAATAAAATGGGAGTGGCCACCCCCGTCCGTCGATGTCACGCCATTGTAAATTAGCTTTGGCGCTCAGGCACTCTTCCCAAGTTCCTTTACGATGTCCGCTCCAGTCACCTACACCCCAAACACACAACCCAACACGTCTTGCAGGTGTCTAGAAAGCAAACACCCATCTGAGCGGACCTCCACCAACACGCTCATGTCTCGCGCCCACCCTCAAAACGGTGACCTGTCCACAACTCAGCCACACTGGCCTCTTCACCCTCCTGCCCTGTTTGACACCGAGCAGCTTGGGAATCAATCGACTCTTTCCCAAAATGTCTACTCAGTCCAGAAATGTGTCCAACATCCATTCTTTTTTTGAGGGGGGTGGAACCAAGGGGCACTCTACTACTGAGATTTATCCCCAACCTTTTTATTTTGAGACAGGGTCTCCCTAAGTTTCCCAGGCTGGCCTCAAACTCTGACCCTCCTAGCTCAGCCTCCCAAATTGATTATTGGGATTACAGGAATGTACCACCAGGTCCAGAATCAGAAAAAAATTTTTTGTGTGTGTGATTGGGAATTGAACCCAGGGACATTGTACCTCTGACTACACCCCCAGCCCTTTTTATGTTTCGTTTTGAAACAGGGTCTTGCTAAGTTGCTGAGAGTCTCACTATGATGATGAGGCTGTCTTAGAACCTGTGACCTTCCTGTCTCAGCAGCCCAAGTACTGGGATTATAGGCCTGGGTCACCACACCTGGCTCTTTTTAGACTCTTGATGGTCTCCTTTGCTGCACAGAATCTTTTTAATTTAATGACACCCCATTTATTAATTCCTGATTTAATTTCCTGAATTTTGGGGGTCTTATTGAGGAATTTCAGATTTATTCTCTTCAATTTAAAAATCTACTCAGTGAGCATTTGTTGATTGCCTACTAGTATAAGACATTGTGCGTTTTTTGCGGAGACAAAGACAGAGGTTTATTTAGGAAAGTGGGGGACACACATTCAAAGGAATGACATAGCTTAACAAAGGAACGAAGATGTCCAGATACCTGTCCATGGATACTCACTGGACACCTCCCTAATGGCTAAATTGAAGGTTTCTCAAGACTCTTCCCCTCTCTTTTAATTGTACTTGCATACATCCGAATACGTTATGAGCCTGCATTCTTCGTGTATGATTTGGCGGAAACCTCTTATTTTGATTTCCTTTCCGTCCTTAATGTTTGACGTAGAACTACTTGATATCTTCAAGTTTCTGCAGTTCTCCAAGCGATGGAGAGTGCTGCCCAGTGGCAGATTAAGTACTTCTCAGCTGGAACCCCACTGTGGCCTCTGAGCACCGCGAGAGGTCGGCTCCGAGCTGGACCAAGTGTTGCAGAGGTCTGGAAGAGCGGTGAAGAACTTCTGGAGGCAGGGATGTTGTCAATGTGGGCTGAGCTTGCGCAGAAGCCCCCGGGGCTGGCTGGGGCTTGTCTGCAGGGGAGTCAGTCACGCACAGTCATTTTGTGGTTGGTGTTCTGAGACCCCAGGGAAACCTGCTGTCTGGTTCTGAAGAGTGGGTGAAGGAGGACGAGGCAAGTGGTGAGCAAACTCCCCAGGCGGATGTAGTGGGTGCCTGGTGAGGCGCTGCCCGGGAGCCTTGATCTTCTCCCCAAGGAGTCTTGATCTTCACTGGGCCAGTGTCCTCATCTGCCTCCCTCAGGCGTTTGTATCGCCTCTTTGAGGTTCAGATGAGATAAAGTATGGGAAGCCTGTGCCTAGAAAGACGGTGGGTGGGCCGCCGCCACAGCTCACCCAGAGTGACTTGCTGTGGTGCAGGGTCATGCTTAGGCAGCAAGAATAAATTGAGATGGGAGAAGGATTTAAAATGGGAGTAATCAGCCAGGCATAGTGGCACACTCCTGTAATCCCAGTACTTGGGAGGCTGAGGCAGGAGGAGACTCTCAGCAACCTAGCAAGACTCTATTTCAAAACAAAAATAAAAAGGGCTGGGGGTATAGCTCTGAGGTAGAATGACCTTGAGTTCAATACCCAGTAGGAAAGAAAGAAAAAAAAAAGAAAAAATTATTAGCTTTAAAATAATTGAAAAAGCTGGATGTGGTGGCGCACACTTGTAATCCCAGTACTTGGGAGGCTGAGACAGGAGGATCCGGGTTTGTGGCCAGCCTCAGCTACTTAGTGAGGCCCTCCGCAACTTAGTGAGACCCTGCTTCAAAATAAAGAATAAAAAATAGGGCTGGGGGTGTAGCTCAAGGCAGAATGCCCTGGGGTTCAATCCCCACTACTGCCAAAAAAAAAAAAAGGAAAAAAAGACGTAAAAAGAAGTAGAGAGAGGGACATTAGAATGGCAAATGGACAAAGAATGACATTAATATAATTACTATTCCTGAAAAGAACAAAAAGAACAACAAAAATAGAGTAGAGCAAGTATTTAAAAGTATAACCCACTGGGTGCAGTGGCCCATACCTGTAATCCCAGTTCTTGGGAAGCTGAGGCAGGAGGACCACAGGTTGGAGGCTAGCCTCAGCAACTTAGTGAGGCCCTCAACAACTTAATGAGACCCTGTTTCAAAAAATAAAATAGGGCTGGGGGTGTAGCTCAGAGGTAGAATGTTCCTGGGTTCATTTCCCTGTGTGTGTGTGGGGGGGTAGGAGTTAAATTCACTTGAGAATAGTTAGCTCTTCCTCAGATAGATGGAGTTCTAATTTTAGAACAAGTTCATTATACAGAGTTTAAAATTGAGATAATAATGCTAAAATAATATCAAAGGAAATTAAAAGCAAACCCAAATCCCAATCAAAATCCTAGCAAGTTATTTTACTGATTCTAACATTTATATGGAGGGTCAAAAGACCCAGCACAGCCCAGTCAAGACTGAAAGAGGAAGACAGTTGGAGGACCAGCCTCGCATGTGTAATCCAGGCGGTGTGGTACTGGCTGAAGAACAGACAAGTAGATGAAGGGGACAGAATGAGAGCCCAGAACTAGACCTGCATAAATACAGTTACCTGAGCTTTGCCAAAGAGGCGAAAGAAGACCATGGAGAAAAGACAGCCTTTGTAACAGATGGTGCAAGGACTACTGGACATGCAAGTACCCAGACACGGACCTAGCGCCCTCCACAAAGGTGAGCTCAACAGAGCGAGGCGGGGCTCAGAAGGTAACAGGAGGGAACCCAGAGCCCCTCAGGGATGGCCTTGACTGCTTAGATTAGCACGGAAGGCACCATCCGTGAAGAAATAATCGGCAACTTCATGCAAGTGAAAAGCTTCCTCTTGGTGGACGGCACCAAGAAGACAAGCCACAGGTTGTGAGGAGATTCTTGCCAAAGACATGTGTGACGAGGACTGCTACCTAAACTATGCAAAGAACTGCTGAAACGCAACAATGAGAAAACAGACAAGCCGTTACGAGTGGGCAGCATTTCAGGTCTTCCGTCTCGCCCGTTGGAATCCTTCGCTGTTTTGGTCAGGACCACCTGGTACAGTGAGGACCGTGTCCCGTGCGGTCTCCACACTCACCGTAGAGCAAGACAACCTGTCACCAAGTGCTCACCGAGCTCTCAAGATATAATAAGGGCAGATTAGATGCCCCGTACAGCGTTTATTTATTTTTTATTTTTAAAATTTTTTCTTCAGTACTGGGAATTGAACCCAGGAGTGTTCCACCTCCAAGCCACACCCTCAGCTCTATTTTATTTTATATTTTGTTTTATTTATTTATTTATTTATTTATTTATTTATTTATTTATTTTGTGGTACCAGGGATTGAACCCAGGGGCATTTTACCTCTGAACCACACCCCCCCAGCCCTATTTTTTATACTTTATTTTGAAACAGGGTCTCACTAAGTTGCAGAGGGCCTCACTAAGTAGCTGAGGCTGGCCGCGAACCCGGATCCTCCCAAGTACTGGGATTACAGGTGTGCGCCACCACGCCCGGCTTATTTTATATTTTGAAAAAGGGTCTCACTAAGTTTTTGAGGGCC
Source organism: Glis glis (assembly GCA_004027185.1). Lineage (NCBI taxonomy): Eukaryota > Metazoa > Chordata > Mammalia > Rodentia > Gliridae > Glis > Glis glis. The sequence goes on from PVJS01026718.1 coordinate 24,883, forward strand.
TTGCTAAATTGCTGAGGCTGGCCTTGAACCTGTGATCCTCCTGTCTCAGCCTCCCAAGTACTGAGATTACAAGCATTTGCCACCATGCCCGGCCCCATCGCATTTGTATTTTTGTTGAGAAAATTCTTAAAGGGGAGTAATTAAAGCCCCACCCACGATCATCTTTGAGGATACACAGGAGCTCAATTAATTCATCTTATATGCTTATGCTGTAGGGTCAGAATTTCAAGAGACCCATGTCTTAGAGAAATCTCCAAGCACTGATCTTGCTATCAAAAGAACCAGGTTCAAACCCTGAATCATAATAGTTGTGAAAGTTGAAGAAAGATGCCAATATCTTCATGAATACGAATGTGGAAGAATAAATCACTTACATGTGAATATTTCCCCAGTACCAAAAATTAAAAAAAAGCTTTATAAAAATTTCTTAACTAACAACGTAGCTTCATGTAATGAGCAAATTAACAGCTGCTTAATATCATGTTTAGAAGGGAAAGTCTTTTCTAAGCCTTCTTTCAGTTATTCATGACCAACGGGGTGTTAGGCTCGTATATCCAGGTAGCCAGAATGGCTTTGCCAGTGGTGATGTGGTACACACTGGGAAAGGAGATTCCCCAAGTGGTGGCCTGAGACCATGTGGACCTGACACACTGCAGGTGGCTCTGGTCACAGTTGCTGATGGAGCGGACTCTCCATCACCTGGTTAACAGGCAGACACAGGCCTCTTTCAGGGAGAGTTACCGATAGAAGAGTAGATTCAGCTTTTACGGAATCTTTCTTTGGGATTGTGCAATTTGCTATTACACCTGAATAAGACATGGATTTATAGGGAAAAATGTTCAGCTTCTCAGATGACCAATTATCTGTATGTTATTAAAGATATGTATAAGCCTTGGGCTGGGGATGTAGCTCAGCGGCAGAGCACTGGCCTAGTATGCACAGAGCCCTGGGTTCCATCCTAGCACCAAACGTACACACACTGTATATATATGATATATATGCAAACCTGGGACTAGTCACTGTATATACTTTTTGTGTGTGTGTGTGTGTGGTACTGGGGCTTGAACCCAGGGGCATTCTACCTTAGAGCTACATCCTCAGCCCTATTTTATTTTTTATTTTGTTTTGTTCTTTTGGTTTTGCGGTACTGGGGATTGAACCCAGGGGCATTTTACCTCTGAGCTACACCCCCAGCCCTATTTTTTATTTTATTTTGAAACAGGGTCTCGCTAGGTTGATGAGAGTGTCACTACTTTCCGAGGCTGTCCTTGAACCTGCGATTCTCCTGTCTCAGCCTCCCAAGTTCTGGAATTACAAGCGTGCGCCACCACGCCCGGCATTATTTTTTATTTTGAAACAGGGTCTTGCTAAATTGCTGAGGCTGGCCTCAAACCTGTGATCCTCCTGTCTCAGCCTCCCCAGTACTGGGATTACAGGCGTGCAACACCATGCACAGCTTACTATATATACTTCTTATGCTTATATTCTTATGCAACGATAAAACCAAAGCAAATTTATAAATTTATAAATCAAGCATAACTATAAACCAAATAATGTTTAAATTAAAAACATTATTTTAATCCAACGGGTGATGTGGTTTTCTTGAAATTAATCACTAGTGTGAAAGTCAGAATAGGACCATGTATCCTCAGTGTCTGGTCTATGTTTTATCTGTGTCTGTTATTTAAATGTCTTAACACTCATTTACAGAATGCCTGTTGGTGCAACTAATGTTGAACAAATTGTTCTTAATAGCCTCAAGGGTTCATAAGTAGCCAGGTGTGGTGGTGCACGCTTGTAATCCCAGTACTTGGGAAGCTGAGACAGGAGGATCCGGGTTCGCGGCCAGCCTCAGCTGCTTAGTAAGACCCTCCGCAACTTAGTGAGACCCTCTTTCAAAATAAAGAATAAG
>PVJS01026719.1:0-12500 GCA_004027185.1 Glis glis
GGAGAGGAGAGGAGAGGAGAGGAGAGGAGAGAGGAGAGGAGAGGAGAGGATTCTTGCTGAATTTTGTTTTAGAAGAAAGGACACTTATTGTGCGAGAGAATCTGGATTTGGGTTTACATTCTGGACTGACCTTGACTGGCTAATATGTGAGTTCTTTTGTCCATTTAGAAGTGATTGCATTGTGGAATTCTCATGTACTACATTATTATTCAGAGTTTCTAAAAATATAGCTACTATCTGTGAGGTAATATTGATGATAACCACTGCAATAAATAATTCTTTTTGGTTGATTTGTATAAACATGTATATGTTTATATAATTTACAGTTCATTTATTCGTGCACAAAAAACAATAAAATATTTGTTAGGAATAGTCCTAGTTGTTAATCCAGGCTGCTTTTTAACCCATTTAGTGGATGTCTATTGGCACTTTTTTGAAGCAGAAGGAGTTGATGATTAAGAGGCTGGCTACTAAAGGCAGAGGCCTGAAAATCTTGACTCCCCCACCTATAAATCTTATGATGTTTGGCAAGTTATGTGATCTCTGAGTGCCTTCTTTCCCAGTTACTATTGCTGTGTAAATGATTACCCCCCAAATCCAGCAGCTTAAAACAACTTCTTTGTTCTGCTCATGGCTTCTGAAAGTCAGAAACTCTGGTGGGACAGGCAGAGACAGCATGTCTCAGTTTTTTGATGTCTGGGGTCTCACCCTGGAAGACCTAAAGCTTGGGAGTGATGTGATGCCTGGAGACTTTCAGATTGGTCTAAAAGTTGAAATGTTCAGGCCGGACTGAGCTGACCAGGAGACTGGGGCTGCCACTGGAAGTACCTACACATGGCCTGTCCCTGAGACTGGGGCTGGGCATCGTCCCGTCCTGGTGGCCACAGGGTTGTCATTCTTCTACAGTTGTTCAGACCCTGCTGTCAGCGCTCTACAAAATAAGCTGGAAGCTACATTGATTTTCACAACCCATTCTCAGGATCTTAATCCTGATGTCTGCCATATTCTGTTGGCCAAAGCAGCCCCAGGCCATCCCAGATTCAAAGGCAGCAGCCCTAGTCCCTAATTCTTGCAGCTATGTTAAAAACTTCCACAGCTTATTCAAATGGAAGAAAAATAGTACCTCCCTTGTGTGTGTTTTTCAGGATTACATGAGGTCGTGTTCATAAGATATTAAGAACAGGGCATGGTACACAGGACAGCATTCAAAGGACAGCCCTCCTTATTTCAGGTACTGTACTCAGTGCTGAGGATTCAGAGATGGAGGGGACTCAGTCGTGGCCACTTTGAGAACTTCCCAGTCAGGTGCATGTGAACTTGTTGGAGTCCTCTCCCTGCAACCTCATCCTTTCCTAAAAATCCAGCAGGGAAGAATCATCCAGTCTCATTGCTCAGCTCACTTCATCCTCAAAGACTCCTGTGAGGTGAGCATAGCTGAGCATTAATTGGTTTTACTCTTATTTAACCGAAGAGAAAATCGAGGCTCAGAGAAATTCGCCGGCTTGCCTGAGGTCGCAGGGAGCTCGCAGCAGAAGGCAGGGCTGGAGGAAAATTCGCAAGCCTCCAGTCTTAGGTTTCTGTGAGTCATGTGGGAACCCGGAGCCAGTCCCTTCAATATGCCCTTTCCTGACACCACTAGGGGCACGGCAGGCTGCAGGCCCAGGAGCCTAAGGGCCTCATCTTGTTCTTTGGCCTCTAATGAAGCTGTTGTCACGTTTCCTCCCTTTCTGCCCTGCAGGAAATCATTGCAATACTGGGGGACCTCATTAAAAGAGACACTTAGCAGGAGGCAAAGTGTGGAGGAAAGACCAGGGAACTGCGCTTGCCTCCTTGCACCCACACCCTTTTCTGCAGTGACTTCCCTCCAGCAGTTCCTTGTTCACTCTCTGTGCAACTCCTCCCTCCCAGCTCCCCCGTTCCACTTTCACTAAAAATAAATCTCCCATTAGCTCCACCAGTGACTTCTGAAGGGGCACAGCAATAAATTGAATTTCCAATTTAAACTGGAGTTTGGCAAGGGGAGAACAAACTTTACGAGGGCTGCTCATCGGCCTGCGAACACTACAGTGATTGTTCCCAACAATGCAGAAGAGAGGCGCCTGCTACCCTGATGCCTGGTGCTTTCTTCCTTGGAGTCGGATTTGCATTCTCTTCTAATCTAGTCCCACTGCCAAGGCCAGACCCTGAGGGCTTGGATTCAACCAGGGTTCTGTATGGTCCATGCCTGGGAGAGTTGGTGGTATAATACATGCAGGGGCCTGGGAGGCCTGACTTTAATCCCCAGCTGTGCCCTGGTATTTCTTTCTCATTAAGGGCGTCCGGGTTATCAGAGCTGGGAGAATGGTTACAGATAAGTTCTGCAACTCATTTCCCTCTACCCCTGCACAACCTTTGAATGTCTTTGTCGCTTATTTTTTCCCTGAGAGCAAACTGATTATTGTGACAATCATCACCCACCACCTGGAATTTAGCATCCTAGATGAACAGGGACTGGGGTCCCAGAATAGGACCATTACCAATAATCATGAACTGATATTATATATATTTAAGATATATGTATATACAAGACATATGTGTATAACTATTGTATATTTATATACATTTACATTTGCATATAAACATGTGTTTATATGTATATAAATATCATATATAATACATTTAACTATATACATATATTTAAGAGAGTTGATGGTGGATGTATCAAGTGCTGTTTACTTCAGCTCCCATTGATTTTTAGGCACAAAAACGCTGAGATTCACAAGTGAGAACCTACAGAAATACCCATTTTACAGATAGCAGAACTAGAAGGCACTCTGTTATATTTTTTTTTCAAGGAGCAAATGCTCCTTCATATATAGCCTGCTAAATTTAGGTAATGGATTACCTCTAAGAGCTGAGCTCCTACACTTTGATTAATTGTTGGATTGATAGGTGAAGTGTTGAGAGCTGGGGGTTTAGCTCAATGGTAAAGTCCTTGCCTAGTATGTGTAATGCCCTGGGTTTGATATACCCAACACCAGAAAAGAAAGAAAGGAAAGAAGGAAGGAAGGAAGGAAGGAAGGAAGGAAGGAAGGAAGGAAGGATGGATTTGTTGCACCAGTTGTACACTACGCACTGACCCAAGTCCTTGGGGAGTTAAAGATGATTTAAGACAATGTACTCAAGCCGGGCGTGGTGGCGCACGCTTGTAATCCCAGTACTTTGGGAGGCGGAGACCGGAGGATCCGGGTTCAAGGCCAGCCTCAGCTTGTGCATGCGCGCGTGCGTGAGCATTCTCTCTCTCTCTCTCTCTCTCCCTGTCTCTCTCTCTCTACCTAGTGAGGCCCTCCGCAACTTCGTGAGACCCGGTTTCAAAATAAAGTATAAAAAATAGGGCTGGGGGCATAGGGCGGAGGTAGAACGCCCCTGGGTTCAATCCCCGATACCAAAAAAAAAAAAAAAAGACAACGTACTTATGCTTAGGGACAACTGTTTCAGACAGGAAAGATCTCCCCCTCCCCACCCCCAACAGAGGAGACTGACTCTTGGCAATGTGTAGAGATACTTTTGGTTGTTACAACTTAAGGGTGGGGATGCTACTGGCATTTAGTGGGTGGAGACCAGGTAGGATGCTAAACATCCTACAGTGCACAGGGCAACCCCACAGCAAAGAACTCTCCAGGCACAAACGTCAGTAGTACCAAGATTGTGAAAGTATTCCTAGGAAGCTGGGAGTCTTGTTCTATGACAGGCATGTAGTCGATTATGAAGCAGTCATGAGTTACTTAATGACAGGATACATTCTGAGAATCTCACAGAGGTGTGTACATCAGAGAGTGGACTTCCATGAGCCTAGATGGCAGAGCCCACTACATGCTAGGAGGTACAGTCTATTGTTCCTGGGCTGCAACCCTGCATAGTGTGTTACTGTGCTAAATACTCTAGGCGATTGTAACATGATGATAAGGATTTGTGTGTCTAAACATAGTTTACCAAGAAAAACTAAAGGATAAGACATAAAAAATAAGAAATGGTACACCTGTTTGGTCAAATACCATGATGGGAACCTACAGGACTCACAGCTGCTCTGGGTGTCAGTGAGTGAGTGAGTGGTGAGCGACTGTGAAGGCCCAGGACGTTACACACACTGCTAGACTTCATAGGCACTGCATGCCTACTGCAACTTATATGTACATATGTATTGTGGTACTGAGGACTTCACCCAGGGACAGTCTACCTCCGAGCTATATACCTCCAGCCCTTTTCTAATTTTTTATTTTGAAACAGGGTCTTGCTAAATTAGTAAAGTTGGCCTTGAACCTGCTATCTTTCTGTCTTAGCCTCCCAAGTACTGGGATTATAGTCATGTGCCACCATGCCAAGCAATTAATATATAATACTAAACATATAAAATATACTTTTCTTTCTTCAATAATACATTTCTTACTTTATAAACTTTCTGATTTTTAAAACTTTTTGATTTTATAGCACCTTAAAACACACATTTTACAGCTGTACAAAAATATTTTTCTTTATATCTTCATTTTATAAGCTGTTTTAATTTTTAAATTATATATATGTATACACGCATATAAACATATATGTGTATATATTTATAGTTATATGTATGTATATAAATATATATATATTGTGGGTATATATATATATATTTACCTTTTACTTTTTTGTTGTTGTTGTTGTTACTAAAAACTAAGACACAAACAGCTGGGCATGATGGTACACACCTGTAATCCCAGTACTTAGGAGGCTGAGACAGGAGGATCCCAGGTTCCAGATCAGCCTTAACAATTTAGGGAGATTCTCAGCAATCTATCAAGATCCTGTTTAAAACAAAAAGTAAAAAAGTACCAGGCATGTAGCTCAGAGGTAGAATGCCCCTGGGTTCAATCCCCAGTATCACAAACAAACAACAAACAAAAAACAAAAGCACTAAAGACACAAACACATCCATTAACCCAGGTCCAACCAGAATTAGGGTCATCAATATGTCTTCCATTTCTCTATCTTGTCCCACTGGAAGGTGTTCAGGGGCAATATCACAGGTGTCCTATAGTAACGACACTTTCTTCTGGAATACCTCCTGAAGGACTTTCCCAAGGCTGTTTTATAGTTAACTTTTGTTTATAAGTAGAAAGAGTACACTTTCAAGTAATGGTAAAAAGTATAGAGTAGTAAATACACAAGCCAGTGTCATAGTCATTTATTATCATTATTAAATATTCTGTACTGAGCATAATCATCTGTGCTATACTTTATATGACTGGCAGGACAGTTGGTTCGTTTATACCAACATCATTACAAACACATGAATAATGCATTGTGCTATGACATGGTTACAACATCACTGGACAAAAAGAATTTTTCAGCTCCATTATAATCCATGGGACCACCTTTGCACATCCAGTCTGTTGTTGACTTAAACATTGTTATGTGGCACATGACCATAAATACATTTTAAAAAGTGCTTACATAATGATAGGTACAGGGGATGATTTAAACACACTGAAAACAGGAAGGCATGGAACGATGGCTGATGCGTCCTCTCTTGCCAGCCCACCACTCCCTTCTGGCCAGAGTAGAAGAGGTAATATAATTTTTGTGTGTGTGGTACTGGGGATTGAACCCAGGGGCATTCTACCTCCCAACTACACCCCCAGCCCTATTTTTTATTCTTTATTTCAAAATAGGCTCTCACTAAGTTGCAGAGGGCCTCACTAAGTAGCTGAGGCTGGCCGCGAACCTGAAACCCTCCAGTCTCAGCCTCCCAAGTATTGGGATTACAAGTGTGTGCCACCACACCTGGCTAGAAGAGGTAATATTTTAAAATGTATTTCCCTACCAGAGGTACCTAACAATTGTGCTCACTAATAAAACTCCATACAGGTCTGTGAAAGAGAAGGGAGTAAGGATCTTTTCTCATTGTGTGTAGTTCTGGGCTGTACAGAGAGCCAGGCACCCCTTAACCATTTAAATCGAATCACAGGGAGTCAAATTGCCAAGCTCTTGGGCTGTAAAGATTACTGGGAGGAGCATAGGTTTCAAAGCTCCGGATTCCTATCTTCATCGTTCACAGACTGAGTGGCTCTCAAAAATACTTTCCACACTGGAGCCCTAGTTTTTCATATGCTAAATGGAGTCACTGAATAGATGACTGCCTAGATTTCTCCCAGCTTATGGGGATAATGAGCAGCTTGGGTTTTGTTGTTGTTGTTTTGTTCTTTTCTTTTTTCAGATACTGATGCCCACTTGACCTCATATTTACTTTTCAAAGAGCAGGTCCTGTTTCACCATTCTGGCCCTTCACTGGATGAGGAAGAGATGCTTACAAGGGTCTGACTGTATGCTCGCTTTTGAAAGAAGGTTCTCTCTCTTCTTTTCCTTTTTTTTTCTTTTCAGACACTGGGCTTGATCATTAAGTCACCTGAAGGGATGAGAAGGCATGGCAGGAGAAGAACAAAATGAATTTCTAAGGGGATATATTCCTTCAGGATAAGAATGACTGCCTATTTATCCAAAAGGCCTTTCTTTCCTCATGCTGAGGACAAAATGATTTTAGAAAGGAAATTTCATTCTCTCAAATATTTTTGTTTAGCCCCCCCAAAAAAATTCTAAGTATGAAGGAATAATGATGTATGATAGATTGGTAAAAAATTGCACAGTGATCAATAATAGAAAATGTATTTAGTTACTGGTATTCTTACTGAGTGTATTTGTCCTTTCTCATTTTGGAATTCCAATTGCACTAAAGATCTCTGTGTCATCACATGGTTTAGCAATGAAATGTTCTGGCATGATATTTCACATCATACATTTAATGCCCCAACTAGATTGTTCACTCAATCTGTCTATCTATTAGATTTCCTTTGTAAGCTCTATGGGAACCACATCCCAGTACTAGGCACATAGAAGACGTAATTTAGTAAATAGTCAAGTGGCTACAACTCCATTTCAGTATTTCAGTAAGTACCTTCTCTTGAGTATGCTACTTAACAAAATCATCTTTACATTCCTTTAAAGGTATTATAACAGCACTTAGCTTGTATGGTCTGAGAGCTGGTTTCTCAAACTAGCACTATTGATCTTTTGGTATAATCTGGGACATTAGCAATGTTGTGGGTATTATGGTTTGAATATGGAATATGCTCCAAAGGTTCACATGTTGAAGTATGGTCCCCAGTGAAGCATTGTTCAAAGGTAGACTTTAGGGAAGTGATTGACACATAAGGGTCCTAACCTCATCAGTGGGGTAACCCACTGATAGCTGAATGGACTCCTGGGAGGTGGTGGAAATGCTAAGTGGTGGGCATACTTGGAAAAAGGAAGTCATTAGTGGCATTCCCTTGGAGGGGTATTTCTTGTCCTCATCCTCTCTCTCTCTCTCTCTCTCATTTCTTCGCTACTAAGGCCTTAGCAGCTTCCTCTACCATGCCCCATCTCAGGCCCAAAGCAATGGAGCCAACCATGGACTGCAACCTCTAAAATCATGAGCCAAAATAATCTTTTCCTCCTTCCAGTTTTTTGTCAGGTATTTTGGTCACAGGGACTAGAAGCTGAGTAACACAGTGAGGGTCTGCCCTGGGCATTATAAGATGTTTGGCAACATCCCTGGCTTTTCCCTACTAGAGGCTAATAGCACCCCTTCCAATTGTGACAAACAAAAATGTCTCTAGATTTTTCCAAATATGTCCTGGGGGACAGAATTTTCCCTGCTGACCTAGAGGAAAACACAAGAGGATATTATCATAAAGCATTATAATTTTGTGATCACCTTCCAATTCTTGAAAGATTTATTATGCGATGACATTTTGTGTATTTCTATAAAATACATCAAATTTACTCTTACATTCAACCATTCTTTAAATACTTATTGAACATACACTTTTTTCCATGCACTCTGAAGGAACATGGTTAATAAAATATGATTCTAGATACAAAGGATTCAGTGAAGATAAGACACGAGTCGGATATCTGCTGATAAAAAAATGATTCTTGCTCTAAAATAGGGCTACTTAAAAAAGTGGTTTCCAGACCTTTGGAAATCTATGAACAATTTGTTATTCATGAAAACAGAGGATTATAAAGCAAACACATCACTAAGCATACTATTTAGATCAGTTGGTTTTTTTTGCTTCTCATAACGAAGTTTTATTAATGAAGGAAGCATCAATGTGATTTGATGCTGGTGCAGACTCTTTATTTCAGTGTAGACTATAAACAAAACATCTGTGGACTAGCTCTTTCATAGGACTGCTCAAAACACATACAGGGAAAAAAAGTCCTTTGTTTCACATAGTGCAGGTATGGAGGACAGTTTGGAGAAATCATTGGTATTAAGGAGGCATTTAATCTGATTTTTTTGTGTTATTGCTGTTGATGTTGTTATTAGAAGTACTAAGGATCAAACCTTGTGCATGCTAGACAAGTGCTCTGCCACCAAGCTCCAGCCCCCGCCCATTGATCTGAATTTTGGAAAGTAAGTATGCATATTAGTCAGAATAAAGTAGCTACTAAAATAATACCACGATCTTTGTGGCTAAACACAATCAAATGTTAATTCTTGGTTGTCATTCATCATAGATTAACAAAGAACTTCTGCTCTTCCATTTATCAGGCTCCTTCCGTCTAGTGGCCCAACATCTTCTATGGTCTTGGGAGTCTTCCATTAAATTCTATTGGAGGATAGGAAAAAAGAAAGTGTAAAGAGACATGTTCATTTCAGAGCACCTGATATATCCTACACTTCCTATATATCTTCTGGTCACATTTCATTGGTGAGCCTGAGTCATGTACCACCACCTCCATGCAAGGGTCCTGGGTATGTGGTCTGGCAATGTGTCTAAATGTAGTAGAGTATGTGGATACTGTCGAGCAATAGGTGTGACAGTCACAGATCTCTGGTTAGGCATTTTAGGAGAACAGAATAATGAATGCAAAAGAGCTGACAGGAACATTCAAGGACAAATAGGAAAGAATCATTAGTTATTCAAAGAATACTGTGCATGAAGGCAAGTTATAGGATATGTGGCTAAAGTACCTTAAATTGTATGATATTTTCAGTGGTGATGGACAATAGTTGGACACTACCAATCTTTTAACGTCTTCTTGAAACTTGAATTATTAAATGAGTTTTTTCAGTTACAGAATAGTATGCACAGATTGTAGTAGGTATATAGTATGTACATTATGGAAACTACAAATGCCAAATTTCAAATATCCTGCGTTTTTATTATCCAGAGGAAAATCTTTATCAATATTTTTTGTTTTCTTTTAATTCTTTATGTTAGCGTTGCATTTGTTAGATCCTATCCAAGGTTTTCAGAGAACACAAAATTGGGTTCCTAGTTTCAGTATTGTATTGCATTCTGCTTTTTTTATGTGCTTATAATATGAATTCTGATTCACAAGCCCATGAATCAAATTTTCTGGGTTCGTATGACTACTTCACCATTGACCAGTTGGGTAACACTGGGGAAGCAAGTTAGCCTTGAAGTAACCTACACTGACTGAGACACTCACAAACCTCAATATCAATAAACACACACACACACACACACACACACACACACACACTTACACATTCATACACACACAAACTTATCTACTCAGAAGGGCAAAATGACATCTCATTTTATAGAATTTTGGGATGGTGGTAAGCCAATAAGTGGCATTACAGTAACCATATTTATTTGTTAACATGTTAGTGAGACTTTTCAATAGTATGCACATTTAAAAAGAGGGCTACCTAGATAAGGTGGAATTGCTGTAATCTAAAGTCAACTAAAGCAAAGGAACTTATCTGGAAATTTGGGGATTTGGAGATCTCTAGTAATATTAGATAAAAAGCATGTGAATGAAGTTCCTTCATTTGATATAATGCTCATTGCACATGCCAGGCTCTGTCTATAACACCGCCTTTAAAGAATTACATGCTCAGAGCTGAGATAGAGTTTGACTAGAGATTGTGGACAAAATAAATCTCTTCCACTACAATTACGCCAACTATAATTGTTTCCAGAGGAGGAAACAATCTAAAGTTGCCAATGGTTTAAGATCAGTCTAGGTATTCCCCACCAATTCATAACCATTACACTTCATTTCGGGACCATTCGAAAACACAAGGATGTCATTCCTCTAATTCCACACTACTATAAAGGTTCATATCCTCTTCCAGGATTTGAGAAGTCACTGGTGGTAGAAATGTTCATTTCTGAGTGTTACAACTACTTTCTATCAGTGCACCAAGTGGTTTCATTTACTTCCTGGGTAGGACCCAATAATGCAGTTCAGGCAAGTTGCAAATTCCTTTTGGCAATTCCTATTAGGACTGTCCAAACCCCAAACCAGGTGTTACCCAAAAATGCCTGTAAATTATTCAAATGTCAGACCCCCTCCATGAGAGATGAGAGAGATCCAGTAAGAGTGGATTTTACCCATGATTATCTTCAAGTAATAAAACACTTACCTAACACCACACACTTACCTAAAACTAATATAATAACAGTATGTCTCTCTGAAGGCTAAGTAATAATTTTTGAAAGAGAATCAGTCAAGCTACAAAAAATTGCTTGAAATACATTTTACTGAATTGACTAGAAAAAATAAAAAAGGAAGACTGCATTTTCTGATGGACAATTTCCTGGGTACGGTGGTGCGCCTCTGTAATCCCAGTTTTTGGGATGCTGAGACAGAGGATCAGAGAATTTGAGGCCAGGGCATGGTAATTTAGTAAGACCCTCTTTCAAAATAAAAAATAAAAAGGACTGGCGGTGTAGCTCAGAGGTTCGATACCCCTGGGTTTAATCCTCAGCAGCACCACACACACACACACACACACACACACACACACACACACACAAACACACACAAATACACACACAAAGACTACAGGTTTGACGTCATAAGATTGCAACAGATCCCAATGATCAGCAATATTTGATTGTGAGACAAGAATAAATAAAATGTATTATGTCCAGGGCCATAATAATTATCTATCATTATTGTTACTCATTAACTAAAAATATCTATCTACCTACCTATTTATTAGACATTAGGCAAAGTTTAGAATAAGGGGGAAAAGAAAAGGTTTTCAAAAGAGGAAAGGAGTGTAGAATGAGGGATTGGCAGGGTGGAGGAGAGGTAAAGGATGAAGAATTTAAGAATGGAGGAGGGAGGACTAGAGAGAGGAAAAGAAGGAATTGTGAGAAAGATGGAGGGGATAGTGTAGCAGTCCCTCTTCATTCTAACCTTGAATTATGAATAGAACAATTTTGGATATCTGCTCTTCACTTGCCAAATCCTCTGAGATGTGCTCCCCCAAGTCGTAGTTGTCATCTGAGGGAGCACTGCTGTCTGCAAAGAGCATTCAGTGCTCAGTGGTAATGAGAATGGACAGAGCGGTGGAACGAGTTATCTACCTTCACTGCAGGAGTTCTCAAGAGAAGTCATTTGTCTTTTCTCAAATGGCCATAAATAACACTATGCTCCAGGTGTTTAAAGACCCTGAAACAATTACCTTTTATTTTCTCCCAACCTCAAATCATAGAGCATTCCCAACTTGAAGTGAATTTTTACCTTGGCGTGTCCATTTTTATCCACTTTCATTTTTAATTAATGATGGGCTTTATAGAAACACTAGTTATGATGTTATCCACAGACAAATTAAGCCTGGCACTTGGCACTTGCTTACTTTGAAAGAAGAGAATTAGTGAAGAAATTATTAATTAAGTAGGAATAGCTAAGTTGGCACATGGTATTTCAAGATTTTGCAAGCTCTCTTAAGGGGAATTTTCAAAAAAACTAAGTGAGTTTCTCATATTTTTCTGAGCATAAACAAGCTGGCAGCATATGATAATCTCCCTAATAGATTACTTACAATTACTGCCTATTCATGAAAATAAAATAACAACAACAACAACAACAACAACCTCAGTAAATGACATTATTATACCAACCAAATCTCTCCAATCAGAAATGTAGGCACCACACCTGATATATCCCTCTCTTTCATATTTTCATATTTGACATGTCAGCAAACCTGCACCATTCTTCTACCAGAATAGACCTTGTATTTGAACACCATACTGGACACTGTTCAACCTATCTCTGCTCAGAGTCTAATGGCCCCAGCAACCTCCAATCAGTTCCCCTTATTGCAGCCAGAATAACCTTTTGAAAATATTAAACTCAAGTTTCTATTTAAGGCTACTTGAATTTGAAGTAACATTTCATTACTTTTTAGGATTAAGACCTAAAACTTTAAAATGACTACAAAGTCCTTCCTAATCAAGTATCTGTCTCTCCAGCCCTATTTCTGTTCACTCTGTATCTTAAACAGTAAATCCTCAAAGTGGTTATTTCTATACACCGGTTGATTTTTATGATTTTACATATCTCATGTGGTACTTATGTATGCAAGATTACTATTGCATTATTTTCAGTTTGGGGTAATTATGAATAATGCTGCTATAAATATAGCAGGTTTTTGTGTGAACATGAATTTT
>PVJS01026719.1:17500-26789 GCA_004027185.1 Glis glis
AAGTTGCTGAGACTAGTCTCGAGCAGCCAATCCTCCTGTTTCCTACCCAAATTTTAACTCCATAGTTGTGGTTGGCTGTTTGCACATTTCTGAATCTCAGTTTTAACCACAGAGAACACACAGACAAGGAGCTTTCTCTAATTTCTTAGTGTCGGGCCTTGAATCACACGCATTGAAATAGTCTTTCAAGTTTATCCTTCCCTTAAAAAAAATCTTTTCCGATGAGCTCTCAAACAAACAATGTGAACTAAACATAAAAGGAATTGGGCCAGTATTGTATTTCTGACACACTGATTTCTGGCTCCTCTTTTGCGTTTCACCCCATATGGTTTGGGCAACTTTATAAAATATTTATACAGATTCTCAAGATACAAAAAATTGTACTGGAGCAAACATGGGAAAATTAGATGACTATGATGAGCATGCTTTGAAATTTAATTGAAATACATTGAGGATAATCAGAAGTGGTAGAAGAGCAACTCTCTAACAAACTAAACTTCCCAAAGAAAAGAATAGGGGACTGAGTTACTTTGTAGTCTGAGGTGCCAAATACTAATGTAACTGGAGGGTTTGGTCAGTTTAATCAATAAAATAAAAACCAGCCAACAAATATTTATATATAAAAAGCTATCATCTCTAATATACTATCAAGACCTTTATGAATTAAAAAAGTAATAGTATTAACAGTTACTGTGTAAAGGGCTGTATTACATTATTTTACCTGAAATTAAGCATTTTTCTAAGTCACATAGCTTAAAGAGGCAGGACTGATTTTGTGGTCCATGGCTGTTAACTCCAGTGTGAATATATCTCCACTGCTTCATGTGCCTCTTGTGGAGTTCACAGTCTTACGTTTCACGGTGACTCTCTTGATCATTCTTCAGTTATTGAAAGGGTATTTTTTGCTCTCTGCCACATGCAAAGCGGGTAGTTGTGCTGTGAACCAAACCCATAGTACTTGGAACACCTTCAGCATGCCTGTAAAAACACAGAAGAAACAATAGCATGGCACTGCCCACCATGGCTACTTATTGATTAAATCAAGTAGGTCACCATTAACCATCTTTTTTTTTTTTTTTGCGGTACCAGGGATTGAACCCAGGGGCGTTCTACCTCCACACTACACCCCTGGCCCTATTTTTTTATACTTTATTTTGAAACTGGGTCTCACGAAGTTGCGGAAGGCCTCACTAGGTAGAGAGAGAGAGAACTGAGGCTGACCGCGAACCTGGATCCTCCGGTCTCTGCCTCCCAAAGTACTGGGATTACAAGGGATTACAAGCGTGGGCCACCACGTCCGGCTATCATTAACCATCTTTGTTGTGTATAACGCGAGTCTTAAGAATACTTGGAAAGGTCTGTAGTATTAATGCAGTGAAGCAAAGTTGTTGACTCAAACCCAGCTCATTTTCTTGGACAGATTTTTAAACTGTTATCTCTGACATTATAGCTATGACTCTATCATTTTCCTTGGATGTTGTATGGAAAAACATGGATGATGAACCTGGTAAAAACTGTACAACTGATATAGGTTATGAAAGGCTCTAAGAAATGAGCACTGTGATAAAATTGTTATTGAAAGTTAGTCTTGGTTACTATCATCGCTATGCATGAATTTGGGAAAGAACAAGGAAAGGAGGAAGGGAGAGAAAGAGGAAAGAAATTTACTGCATATAATAAACAAATCTGTGTTTCCAAAATGCCCTTCCCCTGGCAAAATACATTTACATAAATTATTTATTTTTATCCCTAAAAAGAACATACGAATTAGCAAACATAGGTATTGTTATCTTTAGAAGCAGATGGAGAACATAGGAAATCATGGATTTGGCATGTATATAGACTTGCTTTGAATCTGGACTCAATCACTTATTGAGACTTTGGACAATTTATTTAATCTCCTTGCATCTTGAATTTTTAATTTATAAATGTGGAATACAAATCCCTACCATATAGGGTTATAGTGAGAATAAAATGAGGTAAAGAAAGTAAAGTGTCCAAAAAATAAAGGCTAGTTCTCTTATACATCACCCAGCTGGGTTGGAACTTACTACACTTAAGGATTTTTATACTTTGTGTGAGTGTGTGTGTGTGGAGGGGGGAGGGGTACTGGGGATTGAACCTAGGGGCAGTCTACCTCTGAGCTACACTCCCAGCCCTTTTTATTTTTGAAGCAAGGTCAATCTACATTACTGAGAATATCACTAAATTGTTGATGCTGTCTTCTAACTTGGGATCCTCCTGTCTCAGTCTCCCTAATACTGGGATTACAGGTGTGTACCACAATGTACAACAGATTCTTGCACTTTTAAGTAGGCAAGTAGAGAGATATTAAATGAGGAAGGATTCTTTATGCACAGACTATAGGATATTCAAGCAAGAAAAGATATTTTTCAACTCCCAATGAAGGCTTGCAATTTTGGCAAGAATAAAAGTACAAATAAAACCCCAGATAATGCATTGATGTATTGTTTGAATAGCTCCACATTCCACATTCTTTGGTGGCTACTGTTAGAGTCCTTTTCTTTTGTGTGTGTGTGTGTGTGTGGTACTGTCGATTGAACTCAGAGGCATTCTACCTCCAAGCTACACCTCTAGTCCGTTGTATTTATTTATTAATTTAGTTTTGTTTTTGAAACAGGGTCTCACTAGTCTGGTGAGTGTTAGAGCCTCAAACAAAAGTGATACCATCTTGTGAAAATGAAATTCCTGCCTTGCTTGGTATACCCTTCCCCCTGCTTACCATAATGTCCCCATTGTCTTGTCTAAGACTCGCCCAATAATCCCCTTTGCTTTTCTCAACCCCTCTGCTTACAGGAAAATCCCATTGTACAACCCAAATAATCTCCCTTAACAACCCCCTTTGGCAATAGCCAACTACCATTCCCCCTCCTTGTAGAATCTCTCGTTAAATAATCTATATAAACTTCTAGTCTGTAAGTGGGCATGGGCTCCATCTTTCACTGGAGACCCCCCTCCGCAGGTTTTATGCCAATAAAACCTAGACTGCCATTGCTCCCTCTCAAGTCTCCCCATCTCTCATCTCCTTCCTCCTTCAACCTTTCAGTGAGTACTTCAAGGAGCAACCTCAAGTTTTCTCTGACACTGCCCTGCCCCTCCCCAATCTCTCAATCCTCTTTCCTCAAATGCAGAAAGGGGCTTTCTCTGAAGTTCTCTTATCTGACTAAGGGAGTTCCTCTGGAAAGAATAGAATTTTCTTAGATTTCTCTCTCTGAAATCTCATTAACCAGCGAAGATTAATCGTTGGAGAAGAAATTAAAGGTCACCGCCATGGGCACCTGGACAGATTCTTCAACTGTTCTTCCCAGGGCTGTTACCTGAGAGATTTTATTTGCGTAGTGAGACAGCCTTTTGAAGTGCAGATCCACCTCACCTTCCCACAAATTGTCACTACCTCCTCCAGACCTCAGAGGAACTTTGTCCCAGGCTATCTGTTCTTTGGGCTCATTCATCTCTCAAAACCATTTGCTCTTCCTCTAAAATTGCCCACCCTGCCCCCCAACCCCTGTCTTCTCTAAAGAGGTTTTTAAGCTTCAACCATCTGGCCTTTCTCTGAGTTTCATACTTTGTGTGACTCCTATATGTTTGTACATTAATAAATTTGTATGCCTTTTCTCTTGCTAATGTGTCTATTGACAGTTTGTTTCATAGATTGAAAGTTTTGAACCTTTGGAAAGTAGAAAGTTCTTTTCACCCCTACACCACTGATTATCTTTCCCCTCTTAAGATTTGATTTATGCTTTGATTTGGATTCTTTTTGAAACTTCTTATTGGGCAAGGAGGTATTCACCAAAAGCTACTTTGAGAGCCAAAGCCCGAGAGCAGGTCATTTCTCCCTGGCTTCATAGCACTCTGGCTCACGTGAGGAATTGCTTTAGGCTGATGCAGAATGGCAGTGCTAAGACGACTCATGGATACCTTATTCTAAAATTCTTTTTTATCATTTATCTTGAAAAATGAAAGAAGTTAAAAAGAAAAAAATAAAGAAACAAAGGAAATAACAGAATCAAACACCAAACAAGAAACCACATTATTTGTACTATTTCAAAGGCTGTTTTTATAAAAAGATGTGCTTTGTGGAACTGTAAGCACTTTTTGTGGTGTGATTCAGAAAAGAGTTGTAGCCTCAACTCTTCACCACAAATCGCAATGTTCTTCCCAGAGATGCCCATGGTACATATCTGACCATTTTTGTTAGAGCTATTAAAAATGTCCAGGAACTGAGAAATAGTGCACCCTGATCTGGTCCAGGAAGTTATAGGTTCTCTTCTCTGATTCTATGTCTCCCCACTGCCCTTTCAGGCACAAGATCACAAATGTATTTGTTTGACTACAGCTCACTCCACTTGCCAGTGATTAATAGACTTAAAGAGGAATTTTTTTAAAAAAAAACAGCAGCAAAATAGAAATTATCCAGAAACAAATTATAAATAAAGATAAAACCTAGGACGAATCTATGAGTTTTTTTATCATTATATTAATGGCTGCAATGAAAAACTATGTCTGATCAAAATCTTATTGATGAGGAGCTGGGGACAAAACAGTTCTTTACCCACAGCCATCCCAGCCTTTCTCATGTGTGGAGGAGCCAAGCAAAGGTAGGTGGTCAGATATTATAGCAGAATGCTGAATTAAGAGAGTAAGTTCTAGTCATATGCTAATTCAAGTCTTTAAAGAGAAAATTTTAACATTTAATAAGTTATAAGTAATTAGCCTTTAACTGTACGTAAAAATTAAACCTGATGGAACTGAATTGATAGCAAGAGTTGTTAAAAAATTCCACTTTTTAAATTAGTCATTTGTCAGGAGAGCTTTAGCACGCCCCTACTTGGCCAGATACCACAATAACTAATATTAGAAATAATAATGTTCTTATCAAATATGTGCATTAGCACAGTTTGAATAACAAGATATGCATTTTGTGTCTGTTTTATTTAAGTACAATAAGTACATATTTCAAGACGACAGATCTAAATATACCAAAATATTTTCAACAGGATAGAGCTAGAGATAATCTAATTAACATGCATTTGATTCACACTTTTTTTGTCAAAGATAATTAAGGTAGTTGTTCTCTCCATAAATGCACAATCTGGTTGGGAAAAAATGAAAATCTTAAAAAATATCCTATGCTATAGAATGTTAGTGTAAACTATGCTATAGACATTTTTAAAGAAGTGATACTATAGCTAGGTAAATTAATATCTGAAAAAAAGCTTAAAAGAAGTGCACAGGAGCATTAGGAAACTTGTTTTAAAAGAGGAGGGCTGGGATCATAGTTCAGTGGTAGAGCACCTGCCCAGCATGTGCAGGGCCCTGGGTTCAATCCCCATGGGTTCAAACCCACACATACAAAGGAGAAGTTGGAGAATCAGGGCAATGAAGGGTCAGAGGAAAGACAAATGGTGGCAAATTTCTTCATTGGATGCTTCTTAGAAAGTAAAAAAAAAAATGAGAAAAGATCATTCTAAGATTAAGTGGTAGGAAATTGGGTTAAAGATTAGCAAAATGCAGATTGCTGGAGGTTAAGGATAGAAGAGATGGTCAGACCGCAGTGAAGAGCATTCACAGAAAAGCCGAGGAGTGTAACATAAGAAAACAAAGAAAGAAAAGTATGGAGAGACAAGTTATGGGTGTGCAAGCAGGACAAGCAAAGCAAGTAAATATGTTTGTACTGCAGATTTAAGTCTATTCCCTCCATTGATGAGTGTCTTGAGAGTCAGCCATCTTCCTCTTCCTGGTACAAAGAGGGACATTCTTTGATAAATGGAGATTTTCTTTACAGATGTAAATTTCCATCACAAATGGATAACTTCTACTCTGTTTACAGAGCTTCTTCTGGGTCTGCTATTTCTCAAAATAATCAGCTCAAAATAATCTTTACACTAATGAGGCACATTTTTCAGTGGCGTAATCTCTTCTCCTTCAAAGTCACATCATAGGACTTGTCTTTTTTGTTGGTTAACATTTCAGGTTTTGGATTTCTAAGATTTATATATTATGCTATGGTTTGGATAAGTGTCTCACAAAGGCCCATGTGTTAAAAGCTTGGCAAAAATGGGACTTAATGCAACTTTTAAGAGATGGGTCATAGGTCATTTTGAACATATCCTTGAAGAAGGGGATAATGGGACCCCAACTCCTTTCTCTTTCTCCTTTTAAAATTTATTATTTATTTATTTATTTATTTATTTGCTTCCCAGTTGCCATTCTGTGAACACTACCCAACTGCCAGCTCCTGACCTGCTTTACTGCCCCACCACAGGTCCCAAAGCAATGGAGCCCAGTGACCCTGGACTTCGAACCTCTAAAATTTTGAGACAAAAATAAACCTTTCTTCTTTATAAATGGTTATCTCAGATATTTGCTACAGTAATGGTAAGCTGACAAACAGAGTTTCTTGTGGGCATGATTGCTTCTTATGTTTGTTTTATATTCCATAGAAAATGGCACTGTCATGTTAATGGGGATGCATAATAAAAGCATACTGATTAGTTAAGTTTCATCTTTTAGAAGTCATATTATTCATTGTATCAGTCCCTACTGGAGGTTTTTGAGCATATGCTTATCATTCATATCCTATGCATTCAGTGTCATAAGAACTATGCTGCTTCCTGGTGGTTTTACATATAGTATGTGAAAGTCTTCATATGAATTACATGGACAGGTTCTCAGAATGAACTAGAAAAGGAGCCTTATCAAAGTTGTGCTGAAACTATTTTGTCAATAACTCAATCCCTCAATCTTCTTCTGGGAGAAAAAAAAGCCAAGTTTGGAAATATGTTTTATCCATATTATCCAGATGCACTGATTATATTGGGTAAATATCTTATGTGATTATTCAACCATGCATAGTCCAGCCATCCCTCTGATATTTTTGCTTGCTTTTCAAGCAGAGAAGGGAATTAGTACTAGTAATGTCTCTTGGCCTGGAGAAAATTTGCAATTCTCTGGGAATGCTCCATAAGCACATATGTTTTGAGTAACTATTAATGTCCCAAGCATGCCATAGGCACTGGAGATATAGCTGGAAACAAAAGAGACCAAATACTTGCTCTCATGGAGCTGGAGCTTACATTCTAGTGAGACCGATAGACAAAAATAAATTGCCTAATTAGTACATGTCAACAAAAAGCAGGATGAGGGAATGTGGGGAGTTAATTTAGATGAGGCAGCCAGGGAAGACTTCTGCAAGCAGACACCAGAGTGAGTGAAGCTGGGGAGCCATGAGGAACCCGGGGGAAGAGCATCCTGGAAGAATGGAGAGAAGTCCACATACCTTGGGCTGAAAGCATGCTAGGACTGGCGTGCAACGTCCAGTGTGGAGGTAGGAGGGCGCGGTGCCAGAAGGGCAATATGGTGGAAAGGCAATTTTAAAGCAATAAGACTATAAGGATTTACAAATAATAGATAGCATATTTTATGGCAATTACTGTATTCCAGGTACTGTTTGAAGCATTTTTATAGATATTAGCTTGTTTAATACTTGTAATCACTGTGAGTGTGTGCTACTGTTATCCCTACTTTATGAAGATGAAGTGACAGAGAGAAGCTCATTTAATTGCAGGTTACAGAGCTAAGTTGACATAGACGATAAATTTAAACCCACTGCTGCACTCAAGAATTCTATTGGCCTTTGAACAAATTTTATTTTATTTATTCTTTCTTACCCACTCTTGCATTTTAGTTGTAGAAAGGAAATAGATACAATGGACATAAAGGAATAAGGCATCTAGATATTTACAGAGTCTCATCCCCCTTCTCAACCCTTATCCTTACCACAAAGGATTAGGAAGATCAAGGAAATTGGATTTTTGTTGTGTGCCCCAAGATCACGTTTCAGGCAGTAGAAACTACTTTTGCTTTTCCTTGTGAATCTCACCATTTATTTTCTATTTGACTATTGATCTAGGGCCCATGACCTACGTCTTCCCCAGACAGAATTTACGCATCGATTTAGCTTGAAACACATGTAACTTCAACCCATCATTTCCAAGAGAGGGTTATTATGGTCAGCCAGGCGTCCACCCACAGCCATTCCTTGGTGCCTTTTGGAGATGATCCATGTTCCCTTTGCAGTCCAGTCCTGTTGGTGTGGATGATAGCCATTAAAAAAGCATGTCCACCCCCGGCCGCAAGGAGCATGTGTCTTGTTCCAGAGGGTTCCTCCAGTCTACATTTTCAAGGACAAAATGAAGTCCTGTGTGTGTGTGAGTGTGTGTGTGTGTGTGTGTGTGTGTGTGTGTGTGTGCGTGCACACGTGCATGCACACATTTCATATTAAATCCAAATGTTGAAGGAAAATCTTGAGTCCCTCATGCTTTTTCTTTGAAGATATCTAGAATTCACTCCCTCGAATGAAAATGTGGGAACCTGACTGAGGTCAGGGAATTGGCGAGCCTGGGTTGGAAATGGAGGGAGTGACGAAGGTCATGCATTCTTCTATGATGCATAAAACCAAAGTGTCACAGGAAAGAGTTTGCAAGTAGAGTTAAAAAAATGTTAGAGAATGGAAGATAGAATAAGAGAGAACATTTCTCTACTACTTAGCATCATGTGCTGAGAAAAGAAGTGGAATGGAAATAGAGAGATTTGACTTCTGGTTCCAGCATTTTCCTAACTGATGGACTCTATGACCCACAACAAATGGGTCTTCATTTCCTCATCTGTAAAATGCCAATGATAGTAATAATAATGTCTGCCTCATAGAGCTGTTGTAAGAATTAACTAGTTAGTACATGTAAAGTCTTAGTGTAAAGTCTGACAAATAGTAAGTACTCAGTATCAACTACGAATATTATTAACTTCTTTTTCTTTTTT
This sequence comes from Glis glis, assembly GCA_004027185.1. Lineage (NCBI taxonomy): Eukaryota > Metazoa > Chordata > Mammalia > Rodentia > Gliridae > Glis > Glis glis. Next base: position 26,342 of record PVJS01026719.1, read on the forward strand.
CTTTGCGGTACTGGGGATTGAACCCAGGGGCGTTTTACCTCTGCGCTACACCCCTGGCCCTATTTTTTATACTTTATTTTGAAACCGGGTCTCACGAAGTTGCGGAGGGCCTCACTAAGTAGAGAGAGAGAGAGGGACAGGGAGAGAGAGAGAAAGAGATGAGGCTGGCCGCGAACGCGGATCCTCCGGTCTCTGCCTCCCAAAGTACTGGGATTACAAGCGTGCGCCACCATGCCCAGCTTATTATTAACTTCTTAAAGCCTCACTTTATCATATAAAGGGATGGATTTCCAACTTTTTTTTTTTTTTTGCAGTACCAGGGATTGAACCCAGGGACGTTCTACCTCCGCGCTACACCCTATTCTTTTATACTTTGTTTTGAATCCGCGAACCTGGATCCTCTGGTCTCTGCCTCCCAAAGTACTGGGATTACAAGCGTGCGCCACCA
>PVJS01026720.1:0-26777 GCA_004027185.1 Glis glis
AAACCGGGTCTCACGAAGTTGCGGAGGGCCTCACTAGGTAGAGAGAGAGAGAGAGAGAGAGAGAGAGAGAGAGAGAGGGGAGAGAGAGAGAGAGAAAGAGAGAATGAGAGAGAGAGAGAGAGAGAGAGATCGCGCGCGAATGTGCACTGAGGTTGGCCGCAAACCCTGATCCTCCGGTCTCCGCCTCCCAAAGTACTGGGATTACAAGCGTGCGCCACCACGCCCCGCTGCATGTCTGTTTTTCCAATGGCATGAACCTTTCAAAGGCAGGAAGGGCTGAGTCTTTTTCAAAAATGTATTTTGAATCTTTCCCTACCTCTCCGTCTCCACCATGACTTCCCACAATGAATGTAGCATCTCTAGTCTGGATTACTGGCCTTCCTGGGACCACTGCTACCTTCTTGCTTGTCGTTCTTCATGCAAAGTGTTATCAATCATATCAGGACATTCTCCGCTTAACCCTTCGGCCACTCTTCCCCCAGTGAATCTCTGTTGTGCTTAGAATATAATGTAAACCCATTCATGTCTTTTAGGGCCTCCCTGTCTTTCTGACCTTAACTCTTCCCATCCCTCCTGCACTGCTTTGCTTTCTTATTTTCTCATATGGCATTTATCATTATATCTAATTATGTACCTTTTTCTGTGTTCATTTGTTGAATCTTTCTCTTCCACTAGGCATCAGTGTCAATGACAGTGACCTCATAGGACCCCATTCTACTTCCAATGGTAGCTCAGAGCCTGGTGCCTAACAGATATCCAATAACTCTGTGGCCAGCAGCTGAAGGAAGGGCCATGAAGATGTGGCTCTAGAACCATGCATCACAGTTTTAAAAATAACATTTATTCTGAACAGTGGGATCAGTTGAAAAGACTGCTCATTGTGGAGGCAACCAGCCCAGAGTCTTCCTGTTTGCTCTGGAGACTGGAGGGACAGGTATCTTGGCCTACTTTTTCTGGCTCTCTGATTAGGAAGTTCAGTTCAAGGGAACCATCTAGAGAAACACTTTCACATAAACAGTGTGATGTTCAAGATGAGGGTGTGATGGGTACTTTTCCACCCACAGGGTTACTAGAGCCCTTGAATTCTTGGATTCCTATAGGATCAGCCAGTGCAGTGAATGCAGAGGTGTGTTGCCAGACCCCTTATCAAAGCAGGATTGTGGCCCAACTCTGGGGAGTGTGGCCCACAGACAGCTCCCATTGCCAGCACCTTCAGGGTCTGCCTCTGCTACAGCAGACATGCCCTTCTCAGGACGACCCACCATGAAACTGAGTAAAGAGGGGGCATAAAAGCCCAACTGGCCCAGGTGGGCTGCCCCTGAGGCAAGCTCTACCCCGAGCTCTCCAGCAGGCTGGGTGAAGCTTACCCAGCCTGCTTCACAAGAACCATTTCTGGGCCTAGTCTGGGCGTGGTGGCACACACCTGTAATCCCAGTAATTGGGAGGCTGAGACAGGAAGATCGCAGGTATGAAGCCAGCCTCAGCAACTTAGCAAGACTCTTAGCAACTTAGCGAAACCATATTTGCAAATAAAAAATAAAATAGGTCTGGGGTGTAGTTCGGAGGTAGAATGCCCCTGAGTTCAATCCCCAGCACCACAAACCCAAAAAGTTTTGTGTCTCAACAGCTACATCTCCCCAGCTTTCATCCCCCAGCTTATTGTGCATAAGCAGTGTCATGAAATGTCGATCTGGAAAAGAATCAGCTACAAGAGTTGGCAAAGAGAAGGGGAAGGTTTCATAGGTAGCTCAACAGTTAAGCAGGGTGGTGGTGGTGGGGAGTAACCCAACCTGCCAGGGTTTGGGGAACTGGCCCTGCAGGACAGATCACAAGGACTGTAAAAGGAAAGGAGGAGCTTTAACACCCACTGATAACCAGTTTGTGTGGGAAGGTGTCAAAGACAAAATTCCAACAAGTTTAATTATAGATCTAATTGACTTTTATTGCAACTCATGAGTCAGGCAGCCTCTGGTCTAGAAAACAGGATGAGAGCTCCCCCTGGGCCAAAGCAGAGCAGCAGTTCTATAAGGTGGGGATAAGGAAGAGAACAAGAGAGGGAAGTGATGGGTTGACATCAGGTTACTTCGGGCTACTCTTTTCTCTAAGGGTGAAAGCAGAGGAAGACCAGAATTTCTTATTTGTAGGAAAATTGATCAGTTTTGAGATTTATCTGCTTCCTTAAAATTTCAGTTCCATTACGTAGCACTTAGCAACTCCGTTCTGCTTTGGTCTGATGTGCTGGGGCCTCGTGCAGGAGCTCAGTCCACGTGGCCTCATCACTTGTTTATCTGTGGTGACAGGAAAGTGCCATGATTAAGCCAACTTTGGAGCAAGAGGCTTCCTGTGGCTCTGTGCCTGACAGTTAAGAAATGGCAGATACTGGGAGCTTTGCCTGCAGGCGACTTGGTCTTCCATCCGTCATTTTATGGCTCTGAGGCATATGCATGTTCTTTCATGTCGGCAGCTTCAATACTTTTTGGAGTGTAAATCACACATGAGATGGTGGGGAGGAAGCTGCCTTTGGGGTAAAGGGTGAGCTACGGGAAGCTGTGGACCTATATCTACATCTGTAAAAGCCTTTTCCATTTTAAGGGAAGCTAATCTAGCTTTATTTTGACGGGAAACCTAAACACATTGTCTACCATTGCTGTTTACTTCTAACTCCCACTTGATCCTGATGCCTTCCCCTTGTGCCAGAGCTGGGGATGGTGGGAGCCATTGATTCTTTGCTTGATTCTTTTTTTTTCCCCTGATCCTTCTCCCAGGCCCATCCATGCTTTTTTTTTTTTTTTTTTTTTTTTTTTTTTTTTTTTTTTTTTTTTTTTTTTTTTTTTTTTTTTTTTTTTTTTTTTTTTTGTAAAATCCAGTTGTAGGGAGAACCCTGCTAAGTCAGTTTAGCAAGAACCCACTCCTCCTAATCCATGTCAGTTGCCTTCCATGTCTGATCAGGTTCCTCCCCCACCATCCCTCAGGTGATGTCTGATCTCCCTGGTCTATCTTCAACAAGAATGCTGTCAGGCCAGTTTAACTAGAATCCCTCCCCTCATTCCTGTTGTTTCTTTTTAATTTTCCATCCATCATCTTGACATCCTGATGTTTCTTCTTAGTTAATTTTCTATTCACTTATCCTACTCTGTCCCTTGACTGCAAATTCCCACTTGCCCTTGATGTATTCTCAAACAATCCCAGTTCTATACTGAGGTCTCCTTTCTCCTACCACAATAGTCCTGAATAAAATCTGTTTTTACCACTTTAACAGCCTTCCAGTGTTGGTTTTCTTTGACAGCAGATCTGTTCAGCCTTACCCTGAGATGGGAGAGGAGCATACACAGGCACATCCATTGCATCAAAGGCTTATACTTCAGGGCTCCCTACCTTTCAGATATTTTAGTTGCTGAAGAGATCAAAATCAGCTTCTCTCCTGGACGGCTGGTTGCATTTATCAACAGCATGCAGTCGTTTAGGATGAGGAGTCTTTTCTTTCCCATTTTCTCATCAGGCCTTGTAAAAAAAAAAAAGGGGCCGACAGACTGCGTGCACCTTGATCTCATGTCAAAGATCAGACAAGAGACAGCATTCCAGATGCTCTCCCTTCAGTTCTCCTAGAAATTTCTAAGAAAAGCCTACAGGCAGAAGTAAATGGTGATGGCAATCCGATACGCAGTGTCAGAGGCAAGCGTCAGTGCGCTGACTTGTGCTCAGATCTTGGTCCGTTTTGATCATGGCTTTTGACAGACTGCAGGTTAATTTCTGTGGTTACAACAGGAAAAGCAACTTCCTCCTTGCCTTCAACTAAGCTAAGCTACGAAAATCACCAAACAGGACACTCCCTCTGCACATGGTCAATTCGATGACTAGACTTGAAAAGAGGAAGAACGAACCTCTGAGGTCCAGCCGAATGACCTAAAGCAGGCCTCCGTGTCTAGCTGTGGTTTCAGGTGGAGGGGTTCCAGCACCTCTCCTCTGGGTGCCATGAGTGGGGGCCAGTGCTGCTCCTGAGCTGTTCTCAGTCTCTCTCGCTGAAGGACTCACTGAGGGACTGTGGTTTGGAAACCAAATGAAGGCACAGGGACTTGAAGTTGGGTGAGAACAAAGTCCTTGGGGTGAGGAAAAGGGGCAAGAAAAGAGGCTGTTCCCTAAGGATAAGCAGGCTTGTGTGGTCCTGCGCCGAGAGGGATGGCGAGATAGACAGGGACATGGTTCGCCTGCCTGGTCAGCATAGCTGTCCTTCTCTCACGCCTCCCCGGGGCCTCCTCTGCTTCCCGACCACCAGCACTGATGTGTTTCCTGGAAACAGCCCAAGGACTTCATTAGACTCCCAGTGTCTTGGTACTAAAAGGCAGTTCTGTCGCTACTATGGTCTGCTTTGCCCTGCCTGTCCCCTGGGCCCATTCACCCAGACCTCTGCCTGACTCACTCCCTTACCTGCTTCACACCACCAGCTCGGTGACGGCTCCCTGTTCATTGTCACTTGCCCAGCTGTACATGTCCGATGCCCCTTCACCTGCCCTAGTTTCTTCTTTTTCCCCAGCCACTTCTAAAATACTAGAGACTTCATTCATTTATGATGTGTGTTCTCTCTCTCCTCTCCTAGGAGGTAAGTGCTCTGAGGGCCAGAATCTTTTTGTTCCTGATGGAACCCAAGGGGCTGGAACCCTGCCCAGCATGGAATAGATAATAATTTTTGAATGAATGTGTGGATCATGAGCCCTCCCTTTTGCAGTTCCTCTACCATTCTATAGATGGTTTCTAGGGCCTTCCCTGGGATGCCCTGTAGTGTGTCTGGGGCTCCCTAACATGCATGGCCTGGAACAGGAGAGCCCGGGCGACAGTGACTACTGATGACTACAGAGTCGATGGGTGCAGTGCTGTGGTCTCTGTCAACTTTGTTCAAGTGTTCATGGCGCCCACTCCACAGGGACAAGAGGGTTCCATTCCCTCTGATTGAGACATTTCATTTTCTCCACCTCATCCAAATAATTTTTCATTGGACCATCACCATTTTCTGTCCCTCCTGGCTTCGACTCTTCTGTGTCCTCATCCAAATCATCGATACAAACCACAGCTCCCTGAGGACGTTGGCTACAGACCCCAAGGTGCTGGTCATTATCAGTCAGGACAGGCTGTGGGAGGGTCTGACATTTCCATGGTGGTCATGGTGCCGCCCCCTTACCCTTTGCAGTAAGTCTTGATGTCGGCTATTTATTCCCACTTCATGGATGAGAAGTGGGGCTCAATTCTCAAGAGAAACAGAAGTGTTTACAATCTTTATTTACAGCTGTCAAAAAATAATTTGAGGAAAAATATTGGTTTCTTTGAGCATCAAAATGAATCAAAAGTGGAGGAAAAAGGATCTTATTATAAGCATTTATGCTGTAAAAACAAGGTCTTGAAGAATATAGTTCCTTCTATGATCAGATGACTGAGCCAAGCTTTCCAGGCTCCTCCCCTGGCTCCTCAAGGTTTCTCATTTATAATATTTATAGATTGGCCTTGAATATCTTTAGGATCCTTCCTACCTTACGTTTCTAAGACTAGTTATGCTTTTGTTCAAACCCCTTGGGGCCAGTTGTGCTGCAGAATTCAGATATATCAGATATATTGTAGATGTAGAACAGCCTCAGAGAGCTCTAGAGCAATGTCCTATGGTGAGTCTTAGTAGCATTTCTGCAGCAAATGTGTAACTTTGCACAATAAATGGGATAAAAGAAAACTTCACATAGTCTCATGTGGATTTAGGTTGGACTTTGCTTCCAATGGAGCTCTAGTAGGTCAGATTTTTGTGGCCAAATGAGTTTGCCACCAATTTGTCTGGAAGACTTTTAGCTTTCAGAACTTTCTAGATTTCAGAATTTGCAGATAAGGGCTTTGAATCCTATATGAACATTCCTTTGGATGTCCAGTTGGTGGTAGTATCCAGGATTTAACTAATGCCATGTTCTTGATGAGAAATGCAATGCATTTGAAATGTTTTTTTTTTTCTGTAGAAAAAATAAAATTCACTTCATGGAGATCCATTTCAACACTTTTACTGCTGGGATCACAGTGTGGCTCAGAGAGGACAATAAGAATTGGGATCACTACTGCATTGTTTTCAAGACCTGGAAAACAAGCCCAGTTAGTACTTACGATGTTAGGGAATGAACTGAATCCAAGCCAAGAGATTTCTCAATAATGAGAGTTGAAAGAAGAAAGCTTTCTGGTTATTCAGAATATTAGGCTGAGGACACTATAATACTGGATAATAGATTCTTTTTCTATGCTACTATTGGATAGGATTTATTTTTGTAGTACTTGTTGCTCCCTTAACCTTCCTTGGTCAGTAACTCTCTTTGAATGTCCAACAAACAAATCAAATCTAAGCAGCTAACCCTCTCTTACAGTACCTCCCCCACCAACCCCACTCCTGTCACTAAATAGTACGATCAGTCTGTGCACCAATGCTCCCTAGGTACTTATAGGAATGCCACAAAATCATTTATGTTTTTGAGCAAAATGTAGTCAATATTTGTTGAACATCATCTGAGTTACTAATATTTAGATTATACTGTATTCTTTTCAATGATAGCATATTTTGTAAAGCTGGGTTTTGGGTGGTTGTTGAGATAAAAAAGCAAGTATCATGCAGAAATCAGTGTAGAATAGGAAATGAGGGTGCCCATGCCCTGTGTGATTCCAAGATCTGAGAGACCGTGCAGTGCTCGGTGAGCACGTGTTCCATTATAAGTCATTGTGGCTATCTAAGTGTAAAATAAAGCCAGGCGTGGTAGCACATGCCTGTAATCCCAGTACTTGGGAGGCTGAGACAGAAGGATTGCAGGTTCGAGGATAGCCTCAGCAACTTAATGAGACTATAAGCAACCTAGCGAGACCCTGTTTCAAAACCAAAAATAAAAAGGGATGGGGATATAGCTCAGAGGTAGAAAGCCCTTGGGTCTAATTCCCAGTACCAAAAAAAGAATAAATGAGCCGGGCATGATGGCACATGTCTACAATCCCAGTACTTAGGAGGCTGAGACAGGTTCAGCCTGATTGCAGGTTCAACGCCAGCTTCAGCAATTTAGTGAGACCCTCAGCAACTTAGTGAGATCCTGCTTTAAAAATAAAAAAATAAAAAAATAAAATAAAAAGGGCTGGGGGTGTAGCTCGGAGATAGAAAACCCCTGGCTTCAATTCCCAGTACCAAAGGGGGAAAAAAGAATAAATGAATGATTATCTCATATGATATTCACTTAGGCTCCTAATAGAGAAGGTTCAGAAGTGTGCTGGGCATCAAAGTCTAATTTCATTTTGGGAGCCAGTAATTTCATTTTGACTGACTATTATATACATATATAATTTACAAACTAGATAATCTAGTCAAGGACAAGAGTTTCCTATATTGTTTGGGGAGATACAACAGCTACTCTCTATGAACCCCATTTTCTGAGCAATACTGATGATTTATCTTAAGTACTTACAATGAGTTGGATACTTGATGAAGCAATTTCATTATATCATGTTATTCTTCATAAAGAGCACATTCCCCTTGCCCTTTACTGTTCTTTCCTTTAAGAAATCGAGATAAAGACTTTTCAAGGCACACTTCTATAACATTTAACCCAAAGTAAGACTCACCCTGACCAGCCTAAACGTGCTGATGTGTTTTCTTCTGCAATAGCGAATCAGGGAGGGGTTCATAGCAAAGCGGCAATAGAAGCAGGTGCAGAATTATTCAACATCTCTGGTAAACAGCAATGGGGATTAAACAGAGCTTTCTTTAATAAGATTAATTCAGAAAATACGCAGAACAGTTTGGCATATTTCCAAAGACACAAGGCATTTTGTATCTATATAAGATTAAAGGAGCTTTCGCACAAAGCAATTATTTTTCAGCCTCAAAGAGATGCTTTGCAGGGGTTGCTCAAAGGAGGCACGATGCAAAAAATGGAGGATGCAAAAGCTGCTTTATGGGGAGACGGCTTGCTGAGCCAGGACTTGTAGCGGTGGCTTTCACTACCCAGGACACACAGGGCATTGTTCCTAGAATCACAGGATTACAGAAAAGGGGGTGCCACAGGTTAGGGATCAGGTCGAGAGACATCCCAGATGGGTGGCCCCCAGGGATAACCCTGGATTTCCAGGGATGGAAGCTCAGCTCCTCCAGAAGCAGACAGCTGGGCAGCTCTGACAAACAATAATGACCACGATTCTGGTAATAATAGTGGTAACAAAGACCATGGCCACCATTTCTATGTGCCAAGAACTGTACTTTGCACGTAACAAATGACACTTCTACCACTACATCTTCCCCTGGACTGCCAGCCAGCCCACTTAGATCTGATTTTTGGAGCTACACACAACAGATTTACTCCACAGTGAGCTGCAAATATTTGGAGGTAGCTTTTATGCTCTTAATCTGTTTTTTTTTTCTTTGCTAAACTTGTGTGTGTTTTTTTTTTTAACTTACTACTGGTATCTACATGGATTGCTATTAAATTTCACCTTGCTGGTTTTGCTTCACCCTTCCAGGATGCTCAAATATTTGTGAATTCCGATTCTATCATTTGGTGTATTAACCAGGCCTTGTATAATGTGCTCCTGAAAATGATCAGCCTCCCTTTCTTCTTTTCCTCTTTCCTTCCACAAACATTTCTCAGAGGCTTTTTTTTTGTGCTAGATGCTGTGTCAGGCATTGTGTCCCATGTTTGTGTAAGGTACACCTATGCATTTCAAGAAAGCTTCTTGCAGCCAGGAGCCAAGGCACATGCACTTATAATCCCAGTCCTTGGGAGGCTGAGATAGGAGCATCGCTGGTTTGAGGCCAGCCTCGGCAACTTAGCAAGACCCTCAGCAACTTATCGAGACCCTTTTTCAAAATAAAAATATTAAAAAGGGCTGGGAGTGTAGCTCAAAGGTAGAATGCCCCTGGGTTCAATCCCCAATACCAAAAAGAAAAAAAGGAAAAAGAAAGCTTAAGCAGGGAACAGAAACATAAATTAAAATATGGTACTGTATGATTATGTAATGCACAAAGAAAGGGAAGCTTTTTAGCATGAGTTGGAAGAGTAATTATCTATAAAAGGAGACAGCAGGGAGCCAGCGGAAAGCCAGCACTTCTTCCAGCTCCTGGAGCATGGGGCCTGTGAGGGAAACGGGCGGTCCCCACTTAATTAAAAGCTAGCCAGAGGCTGTTCCAGGGGAGCTTATTTATGGAAAGAGGCTTCGCTGTTCCTCCTCCTTCCTCTCTGCCTGACCGCTGCCTGACCAGTTCTCCCCTGCCCACCTCCCTAAAGAATCAAGCGCAGCTAGAGCACTTACGTTTTTACATGGTGGACTAGAGAGGCAGGGATCATTCTAGATTGTAATTTGAAACCAGGGATGGACAGAATCAGAGAGAAAGGAGGTCTTTTAGGACCTGAAAATGCTCAGGTAGTTCTTGGGAAGGCTGGATCAAGTGCAAGGGGACTTTCTGGCTTGACTGCTCATGGGTTTCTTCCAGCTGTAATTCCCCGGGCATTTAGAAGCATCCTCAATGTGAAGAGTGCAATTTTCAGAAGCCCAGGCAGGATGGCATGGTTCCTTTGCATATACTGCAGGGCCCAGGATGGTATCAGGAACCTGCAGGTTTCCAGGATTTAGGAATTTTGTAGAATAGAGCACGGGCGACCTTGGCTGACCCGTTATCCTGCATTGACCCATGTCCTTGTTGGATGCGGGTCACCTTGTGGCAGTAAGCCCTTTCTAAAGAAGCAAGTGTCTGCAGTTAAGAGGCTTCAGAGTTCTGAGAACTAGTGGCTTCTGGGCCAGGTACCTCATGTCACCTGCGTGCTGAATCTCTCTTGGGTGACTCCTAGGATTCCTGAAACCCTGTAGAAAGCTGGTTTCACCGACTGATTTGATGAGGGCTACTGAATTTCACCTGTTTTCAGGAGTTTAGAAAATTAGACCTGGATGAGAAGTACTCAGAGAGTTTATTTCCTTAGGTAGTATGTCCATAAACATGGTCAGGTGAAGCTCCTGGCCAATGAGTGCCCGGCTGTGGGGGAGTACAGACCAAACACATATCTGAGGGACAGGAAGAACATAGGCAGGTGTTTCTAGACTAAAAATTTCTGAGCTGCACATCCTGGGAGTTAAGAGACTGAATAAACCAGCAAGATCAAGGGGGGCAGGCAGCAGGGGCTGGGCTGAGGACTCATGGATGCAGATCATTGACTCAGAACTGGGAAGGGAGAGGAATCTGCTGCAGAGGTCCTTCTTAAGAGGACACATGAGCTCCATCCACACCAGGAGAGATGGGACACCAGGGCTTCACCCTGTCTCACGGTGCTAGAGAAGCCTGGAGCATTGGTAGATAGTTGTATGGGTATCTTCCAACAGGAGAATGGAGAGATTTGGTTCTAGAGCAGGCGAGTTTATTAGAAAGCACTACATGTATCTTTCCCATCAATTCTTGATGAGCCTCCTTATAAGGAGGCTCTGTTATAGTGTTTAACATTAGGAGTTATCCTAGAAAGAGGCCAGGCCTTTGAGCTTAGGGCCTGCCTCTCTGAAGCTAGAGTGAGGACTCAGTCCTCCTGCCTGGGCATTCTCTGTGCTCTAGGTTTTCCAGTGAGCCCTTCAGCTCGCTGGCAGGATTCTCAGAGGTAGGCAGGTGCAGGGGCTGTTCCTCTGGAGAGGGACATGAGGGACCTACTTCCGTGAGTTCCGTGGTGCCATGCCCTGGCTGATCCAGATCCACTTTAAAACATGCCACAGGCAAACACTGCAGCCAAAGAGTTCTGTTGAACCCCCTTGGACCAATCACCGTAGTTTTTAGTAGTATAGACACCCAGTGCACTTGTTAAGACATAATTTCCTAGGGCCTTTTTTATAAATAGAATTCATGTATTCATGTTTGAACTTTCAAGGAGGGTGACTGGAGGCACCTGGCAGCGTCAGCGGTTGGTCACAGCTCACCATCTCCCTGGAAGGCTGGCTAAGCCTGCTGTTTCCCTGTTTACAGAGGTCAGGGAGGGAGGGACCTGCCCGGGCTCACAGGAGGAGGTCTGGGCAAGCCTGGAATGCCAGATCTGTTTTTTTTTTTTTTTATTCCTAGTTGATTGATGGGACTCTGCAAGCTGTAAGGAAGATGTCATACAGTCTTGGCTCCCACACTTTTCCTTTGAACTCAGGTCCAGGGGTCCTCTGGAATGGGAGGGACCGGGCACCCCTCTACTTGCACAACTATCAAGAACACCGCCCTTCACAAAGGGAGAGTTGGGGTCACAGTAAGGAACTAAAAAGGCCAAGGCAGCCGAGGGGCAGAGAAAAAGGGTGAGACAAACAAAGAAGTCTGTGTTGCATCTTGGTGGCCCCAACCCTCCGCCTCCCTCCTGCCAAAGGCTGCAGGGGCCAAGGCTGGGTCCGCAGCCCTTACCGGAGCTCTGCTCCCTCGTGTCCACCGCACTCTCCCTGGCGCGAAGTGGTTTGTTTCAGCTTCTGGTTACCATGGGGACGGCGTGCCCCGCCCCAACCGCAGCTCCGCCTCTTCTGTGCGGTTGTAGCGGGAGTTCTAAGTCTCTGCGGTGCTCGTCCCCTTTCCCAGCGCCTCTCCTCGCCGTGGAACTGTTTGGGCGGGACATCTGTGGCTGGCCAGGAGCTTTCTTCTTCACTGTTTGCTTCGGGGCACCTGCTTGGGTGGATGTTGCAGCTCCCTGGATTGCTTCCCTGAACGGGGCCACTGTACGCATTAAACAGCCTCGCGACTTTCCAGAACCTCGGGGCCCAGCGCTGAGCTGTGGGTGACTGCTAGGATGACCAGATGGGGCATGTGGCTCCCAAAGCACCCTGAGCGGACTCAAGTGAGCTGATCTCCAGGCCAAACAGCCCTACGCAGCCTGGACGACCTCCCTTCACCCTCCTGGGCGCTGTTCTGGGGGCAGGAGTTGCCCTCAAGGGGGCAGGGGGTCCACTTGCGTGGGTCCACGGTTGGAGCAAGCCAGTGACGTTCCGTGCTCTGGCCACCGGGAATGAACTTGCCGACCGTGCAGAGGGTGGCGGCGAGCCAGGGAGGCCAGGCCGCCATCTATTTCTATGTAGGCATTTCTGGTCAGTTGTCACAGAGAATTCAGAAGAAAAGGAACTGGATCTTTGATATGCCAGTAATTTGCTGTCATTTCCCGTTCTAAATAAATAATCACATTTGCATCTAATTTCAAAATCAATTCTTTATTCTTTTTCTTGAAGAGATTCTACCAAAATTGTATAAGCTCTGGGCATTCACAAGACGTGAGGAATCACGAATACCCATGCATACCTGTGTGTTGGTGGACTTTCTTCATATTGCTTCTTGGTGGCCTGTGCCCAGCTCTTGGGAACGGGTGGGAATGACAAAAAGGAGAAGTCCACTGGGAGAGATATGGGACACAGAGAACCCGAGGTGGCTCTGTTTGGTGCTTCCATGAGATCAGCAGATGGAAGGTGGCCAGATGACTATTTCTGCCCCTCCCCACCCCACTGTGGAGAAAAACAGCAGAAAAGCCAAATTCAAACCAGTATCACTGGGTGCAGAGACTAGCATAGGAGCATCAGGAAGACAGAGGATGCTAGGCAGTGTCCAAAGAGCTCTTTGGACCACACCCTAAGGATCTCTCTCTCTCTCTTTGTGGTACTGGGGATTGAACCCAGGGAAATTCTACCTCAGAGCTACACTCCCTACCCGATTTTATTTTTTATATTGAAACAAGATCTCACTAAGTTGCTGAGGCTGGCCTCGAACCGGCGATTCTCCTGTCTCAGGCTCCCAAGTATTGGGATTACAGGTGTGCACCACCACGCCTGTCGAGGCTAGGTTCTTACAACAAGTTTTGCTGGGAATGGAGGTGGGACACTGGTCAAAGACTCCTGAGATCTAAGCTTGTTATACTCAGGGGCAGTGCCAAGGCCTGGCTTTGGGGAACTTTGGCAGCGCCCTGTAATCTCCAGTGACTTTTCCTGAATCTAAGTGAATAGTGTACCTGGTGTGCAAACACAGCTTCAGAACAGCTTTTCTAGCCCACCGCTTTCTGCAGTCCTTGGCCCCTTAGGTCCTTGTGAAATAAACTGCAGTGTCTTTTCCAGCCTGGTGCCTGGAATCTGGGGTGTTGTCATGGTTACGACCTTCCACAAGGTGGTGCTCATAGGTTTTGTTTTTTAAGTTTCTTATGTAGACTGATTCATTCCTTTGCCAATATTTTATTGAACACCTACTACTACGTTAATATATTTCTAGGAGATGTTGGGGATAAAGACTAAGCGTGCTAGACTATATTCATGGTTTCAAGTTATTTTAAAAGGTTGTGAATTTTACACTCTGGAAGGCAAAAACTGAACACTGATAAGTTTCCTGTTTTGTATTGCTGATACAAACTTTTGATAGTTCTGCTACATTTTTGACAGTTGCATACTTCTTTATTTTTTCTCTAGACTGATATGGTTTGGACTCTTTTATTATTGGCCAGGGAAGGAATTAACTTGTACCTGTCTAAGCCACTGTTTGAGAGCCAATCGTTTGGATTAGACAATTCCAAACTGTTGTTGAGTACCAGCTTGTCATTCTGGGGTTCCAGCTTTAGATTCATCTGCTCATTTGAGTAAATTCATGGCTGTTCTTACTTTTTAATTTTTATTCTTTTTGTGGGCATTTTTATTGGTGCATTATAATTATACACAAATGTGGGATTTGTTGTGGTATATGCATACATTCATATAACATGATTTGGTCAATTTAGCTCCACAGTGCCTTCCCTGAAACCCCCTCTACTTTACTGGTCTCTCTTCCATCTTCATGAGGTCCTTTTTTTATTGGTACTAGAGGCTGAACCCAGGGGCATTCTACCTCTGAGCTACACCCCCACACCCTATTTTATTTATTTATTTTTCACTCCACGTGCAATCTGCTATCTGATCTGATTGCCTCGGCCTTAACCAACATCCAGAATCTGACCATTTTTGATCTGGAAAATTTCACAAGGTTCTTAACTGGTCTCTCAACTTTTGCAGCAGAACGATCTTCAAAACACAACAGGTTATATATAATACTTCACTCAAAATCTTCCTGTGGATTTCCATCTTCTGGGGAGGGAAAATCCTCAAGATCTCCACCTTCTGTCCCTCTGTGCCCCACTCCTGACTTGATGTCCTCATAATGTGCTCCTGAATTGTGTCACCAGAGCCTCTCTGGTCTTAGGTGCTGAGGCAGGGCAGAGGACCTGGGAACAGGAGGGATTAAAAAGGCCATCTGCATCACCTTCTGTGAGGTGGGGGGGGGTGAGCAGGGAGGTGAGAGACCGGTAGGAGATCAGGGCCCACCAGCCCATAAGATAACAATTCAAATTAAGAATTGAAATTGGGCAAAAGGCAATGGTTCCCCCAAACGCAATTCTGAACAATCATAAAAGAGCAGATAGGGAACCTCAATAAGGTTTAAAAGCCCACCTCTCAAGAGCTTGGGTGGTTACTCTCTTTTGGGGACCCCTCCCCCCATGTGTGGGGAGCTGTTTCTGTCTTCTTTCTTTGACTTAAAATAAACTTTCATATTTCTATACCCTTCATTAGTCCTTGGACTTCATCGAAATCCACTGGACAAAAACCCAATAAGAGGAGACACCCTGTCTCAGTGCCAATTTTATCAGTCCCTTTTTTCCCTTCTCTCTGTCTGGAACACTCTTGCAAGATATCCTCATGACCACTCCCTCTTCACATCTCTCCTCAAATGTCACTTTCTCAGTGAGGGACTTCCTTGGCACCTTATTAAAACCTCGCCTCTCTCCAAGCACTTTTTATTTTTCCAGCTTCTTTTTCTCTGCGGCACTGATCATTATCTGATGCACTCTATATTTTATTTACTGTCTATCTCGCCATACTGGAATGTAAACTTCGTAAAGGCAGAGATTTCTGTCTGTTTGTTCAGTTTTGCATCCTGGCACAGAGAATAATGCCTGGGACGTAGTAGGCACTCAATATGTATTTTCTGAATACATGATTAAATTCTCTAGAATTTCTCCTGGGGGGAACAGCACCTTCCTGGTCAAAGCTGCATGTCCTCAGGCAACGTGATCAGTGTTATGTATACATTGTGTAATGTACTTTTTGGTTTTACTATCAGGAATTTCAAAGGTAAATATAAAAGGAGTTATAATTAGTCTCATCCATGGTCTCTAATTTAATAACCTTCCCCTCCTGGATTTTTTCATTACCTTTTAAATTTTTATTTGAACAGCTTTGTGCATAGTATATCCTCAGGTGGTATTCATGGAAACTTTTTGTTTTCCAGCAAATATTTGTCATGTGAATGAATTGTATACAATTTAAAACCCTTTGGAGGTGGGATATGAATAATAAACTATTAATGATCTGTGGTGCAGTAGGAAAGTAATGGGCTAGAGAAGGCGGCAGGTGTCTTAGGAGAGGGGAGGCTGGTAAGGAAAGAAGCTTCCTCTGTGGTCCTCGGCTGAGGTCAGCGTATGACTTGTCATCCAGCCTGGGTCCCTTATGTTAGGTAGTGGGGAGTTGGATTGATTTTGCTCAGACGACAGACATGAACTGGAACTGTCCCTGGAAAACTAGGACAAATAATCACTTAAGTAATAGTTAATATTTATCAATAATAGTAAAAATGCATTGTTACTTTTAAAAAATGTTTTGATACTGGGAATTGAACCCAGGGGCATTCTACCGCTGAGTTACACCCCCAGCCCTTTAAATGCTAAGCAAGCATTCTGCCACTTGAGCAAATTCCCCAGCACATGCTTTAAATTTTGGAAAAGGGTCTCACCAAGTTGCTGAGGGTTTCGCTAAATTGCTGAGGTTGGCCTCGAACCTGTGATCCTCCTGTCTCAGCCTCCCAAGTACTTGGATTACAGGTGTGTGCCACCATGCTTGGCTATTGTTACTTTTGATTCACAGTGTTTATTTAGCTTTTCACGTTAACAAACCTTATTCAGGGGTTGTTAGCAACTCAGAATGGAATTAAAAATATTCTTTAGTTAGACTCAAATTCAGAAAAATAATCATAGGTAAAATGGATTATGTTTCTAGTGTTACTGGGTAGAACTGTTACTGTGCAGGGCAAGAGGCTAGGATCTCATTCATCATACTCCACATGTACCTGCAGTCAAATTGGCCAAAAAGTAGGTTTTATTCAAAGCCAGCTTTGAAGGAAGATAAAGGAAACTTTTTTGTTTCAAATCACCATCTTTGAAGAACACAGGGCAACCTGTCAGTCTCAGTTCCTTGGCACCTCAGGCCAGGGTGTGGCAGCCCTGGCCACACCTGTCTTCAGGCTTTGCTCTCAGCATGAGGAAATGTATGGGAAAGAAGTTATCAGGAAGTTGTCCTTAATTTCAGAGGGAGTGTTTGACCAGGATGAACAAAAGCCACGGTGAGGCGCCACCAGCACTGAATGACAATTGCTCCCTCCTCAGAAGAGAGTTAAATAAGCAGATTGGCTTTTGTTTCTTCTCAATATTGACTTTGGCAGAGTGGGGGCTTCTTTTGTTTTTGTTTTTGTTTTGTTTTGGTACTGAGGATGAAACCCCCCCCCCAGCCCTTTTTGCTTTTAAAATTTTGAAATAGGATCTTCCTAAGTTGCTGAGGGTCTTGCTAAGTTGCTGAGGCTAGCCTGGAACCTGCAATCCTTCTGTCTCAGCCTCCCAAGTACTGGTATTACAGGTGTGTACTACCACACCGCACTAGGCAGAGCAGTTTTGAAACCTGAAAAGAGGGATCAATAAATAGCAACAGGATAAAGGGGGATGCACCCAAGGATAGCAAACAGACTTACTCCGTGAAGATGAACAAACTCCGCACTTCTCCCAGGCAGGACCTCAAATTCCCTGACACAATGAGCAAGGTCAATGTTCACCTGTCCCTGAATCAGGACAGACATGAATGGACCTCACTTCTCTACCTGCCCTCTGTTCCCCTTCATTCCCAAAGAGGGGCTTTCTGTCCTTTCTGGCCACCAGGCCTCTAAATCACTCATTCAAAGGCCAATTCCTTAGGTTGCTGGTTGCAATAAGAGAACCCAGGGCCCAACGGAAGTTTCCAGAGATAACATCTATTGCTTTCTAGCACCTGCCTGTCACTAGCAGGGAGCCAAATAAGGTTAGGCTGATAACAATTTGTTTTCATAAAACCACGCTGGTGGATTCTCTTTACTGAAGATTGCTCCAGGTGACTGTGAATGGACTCATTTAACGTCTTTCAGAGATTACAGTTTGGAGCACTCCGCAATTGCTGGAGGCGCCTTTTCTCATTACAAAGCTGGACAACACCTTTCTCCTCACTTAAATCCAGGTGCGGGACTTCGCTTTAACCCCCACCAGGGTCTTACTCAGAACTGGTTTCTGTGTATCACATCTCGCCTAATGCTTCTTGCTTCTTATTCTTCTCTGGATTTCTACCTTGCCAGTCCAAGGGAGGCTGGCTCTGATGATCAAAACTCAGAGGATTTTTTTTCTTTCTAAAAGATAATAGGGGTTAAAAATCATTTTGCGAATCTTGCCTTTTTCATATATTAGTGATCAACTTTTCCTTCCCCTTTGATCATTATGAAATTGAAGACTGGAAGAGTGCCTTTGACCTTGGATAGCTGGTTTATACCTCATCTAACACTTGACTCCACCCGGTCATAAAGAATTGTACACCAGGGTAACGGAGGGCAGGCATGATCTTCAGGCCCAGAAATATAGGAACAACAAAAAGATGGGCACACTGCTCACCTAGCTCCCATGTATAGAGCCTTGGGCACAGTTGAGGGTGTCATAAGAACAAAGTCATCCCTGAAGAATAGAAAGAGGGAGAGAGAATGAGAGAGTGCACCAGGGGGGAGTCTGTGACGATGATACTTCTTTGGTGTGGAGCAGACCTAATTCTGCTGAGTGTGTTGGCCCATGGGGAAGAATTTTTTGTCTTCTCATGTTACATTCTTCCTGGGAAATTTAACTCCTTAATAAGCTGGAGGGTAAGGAGGTATGCTCCAATCTCTTTCATCTTGGTTTTAACAGGGTGATCAGCTTGTATTTATGACACTCATAAGCTTATATTTTATGACTCTCACAAGCCTTTGCAGGGAGCCAGGCACAGTATGTCCCTTATGGCCTCTGGGGACAGGACCTCAGCCAAATGTTTCACTGTGGGGTTATCAATTGAGTGCCTTGAACAGAATAGCTAAGTGTCAACTCCCAGAATGCTGTTTCCCTGGAGACAGACTCATGGGATGCCTAGTCTGTCATTATCCCTGCCTGAGAGCCCGTTGCTACCTCACTGTATGTACCAAGACACAGATGACACCAGTCACCAGGACAATCCCGAGATGCCCACTGCTGGTTGGCAGTTGGTAGCAAACCTTCTTCACAGTTTTTCTTGGCTGCCTTTAAAAAAATCTCCCTGGTGCTGGGTGTAGTAGGGCATGTTTGTAATCCCAGTACCTGGAAGGCTGAGACAGGAGGATCACAGGTTTGAGACCAGCCTCAGCAAATTAGTGAGACCCTGCTTCCAAATAAAAAATAAAACAGGGCTGGGTATATAGCTCAGAGGTAGAATGCCCCTGGATTAAATCCCCAGTACCACAACAAACAAACAAACAACAATAACAACAACAACAACAACAAAACTTCTTAGCAGGGCGTGTTGGTGCACGCTTGTAATCCCAGTACTTGGGATGCTGAGATAGGAGAATCGCATGTTCGAGGACAGCCTCAGCAAGTAGTGAGACTCTCATCAACCTAGTGAGACCCTGTTTCAAAATAAAAATAAAAAATAGGGCTGAGAGAGTAGCTCAGAGGTAGAATGTCCCTGGGTTCAATCCCCAGTCCCACAAAAACAAAACAAAACAAAACAAAACAAAACAAAAAAATTCCCCAGAAACAATTTCTTTTTGTCTCATCTGTTTGCGGCAGGGCTGGCTTCAGGTTCTCCACAGGTTCTGTCATTTGCAGCGAAGGTGGACTTTGTATCATTAACACAACCGATTTGAGAGGAAAAGATATCCTTCCCTGAAAAAACTGAGCAAACAGAACATTGTCTTTTAGGAATCAAGAAATGTTTGTACTTCAAGGCAGAACTTTGCTATAATATATGGAAAGACAAAATAAGCTTCCAGGGGGCTCAGGTTGCCCTTGGATATAAAATCTTTGAGGATGAAAGCAGAGCTCTGTTGATTGAGGACAGGTTTGTTGCAGGGTGTGAGCTTGGGTCTGAGGGTGTGCTCTGGAGGTAGGGAGAAATGGAAGGTTCTATTGACCTGGACACACTGTCTAATGCTCACTTGGTCCACCTGGGCGGACGGGGGACCTCAGTAGAAAATGAAGAGCCTTTGAATTATTATCTCAAAATGCGAACGCTTTTTATAACCTGTTCCAGGGGATGATGAACTCATCAAAGGAAGGAAGATGGCTGGCTCTGAGAGAGCTGGGCTGTGACTGGGCGCCTGCGCGCCTGTGATTTATAGTCCCTTTTAATGCAGCTGGGATTGGGAGCGAAGGTCAGCGTGGGTATTTTAGTAGATGTATGAGCGTGGATTTTAGATATAAATTATGCAACACTTGAAGTTCAACACAGATACAAATTGAGCAGCTCTTTCGTGGTGTTTAGGGAATTATGACTGATTTGTGGTCTGCTTATGCATGGGAATAGGTCACCCTTCAGTTATGAAAGTATTTTTCACATTAGGACATCCCGTAATTAATTAGGGGTTCATGTGGTGGGGTCATGCATGGGAATGCTTGGTGTTTTGACCCCCTAAATCTGTGCTCCTGCCCACAAGCCCTCAATGATAGATTCCTTTCATCATTCACAAAGGAATTATTAGATCTGTGTACTGCACACAACACTTGCGGCGGCATTAAAGTCGGAACTTGTTCAGGTTGCAGTTTGGAAGCTCATACTTCCTAAGACAAATTGTAGCCCATATTTTGTTTCAATCTGAGATTTAACTTCAAGATTCCTGGAATAATGATTTTGTTTTCTAAACATTTGGGGTAGAATTGATTTAACTTTTCCATTAGGAGGTTATAAAGGATTCTAAACAACTCAGCCTTTACCCAGCCAAGCTAATTAAATGAAGGAAAACTTGAAGCTATATAGCAGCCAGGAATAATATACCTCTGGATTTACTAATTGACATCCCCTTCTGATGGTAGGATTGGGTGCCTTGAAGCTTTGGCTTGAGTTGTTTCTGAAAGAGCAGAAGGCCCAGGAGCCAAAGTTATTATTTTTGCATGAGGTATTTAATGGTGAACATAAATACTGAGAATGCTGGGCTCCTGGGCAAGCCACGACTTCATTTGGAAGCCCCAGAGGCTGGTTCCCTGCATCTTGTTAGAGAGATGGTAGCTTAAGCCAGGGGGACTGGGAACCACAGTGGAGGATCCTGGAGACTTGATTCTGCTCCAATCCTGTTCAGATCCGGTGCTTTCTTATCTTAGAGAACCTTTATTTCTAGGCCTCTGAGTGGTGAGGCCTGCCAGTTATGTCCATTTGTTCCTGAGGCGTTGTGGGAATTTTGCACTTAAGTGGCCTGGTATGACCTGAATGCATACCAGGACACAATTATCCAGCAACACGGTAGACTTTTGTGAGTTTCAGAGTTTGCCATGAAGGTTTCAGGTTCAGTATGATCTAAAGCCTATAAATCAAAGGAAGAACTGATGAAAGAAAGTTCAAATTATTCTGTGCCCACTTATGAAGGCATCACCATTAATCTACTATTATGTACGGGATGGGGCAGGTAGCAGGGTGGGACCTGCAGGGAAACACACCAGCATCTATGTGCATGTTTGTTTGTATGACTTTGAACCTTACTATGATGTACAATTACAATGCACCCATAGAAGTATAACAAGAAAACAAATCGTACCTTCCACATGGTCACCCATATTGATTTCCAGGGAATGCTGCGGGATTTTCTCTCTCCTCCACATAAGGAAGGGGAATTTTTCTATTTCTTCTTTCTAGCCCATCCTTCACCCTACCTGTTTCCTGTTCTTGTCCTTTGCTTTCCTTCACTGATTTCATGATTCTTTTAGTACCTTTTCCTCCCTCTTTTATACAGTAGAACTGGAGGAGAGGGAAAGATGGAAAGAGAATAATAAGTCTTATTGCCCTGGTCTTCTTAGGTGTGTGGCACTGTCCTAAGCACTTTTGATACATTTTGTTAGTCATATTTGATGAGCATAGGGAGAAATCAGGATACAAAAGGGACTCTAGATAAAGGAGGAGAAACCACAGTGGAGTGACAGAGGGGGTCTAGAGGAGGGAGGTAGCTGGGGGAGGGAGAGATGATGAAGGAAACACTTCAATTGACACTAGGTATGTATACAAAATTATCAATGCCAATCTCAATATTGTGTAGGGAGAAGGGGAGGGAGTGGGGAGGGAGTAGGGTGGGAGCCGGGGGAAGCTCACCAAGTGCTGTGTGCATGTATGTCTCTATCACGCTGAACTTCATTATGATGTGAGACTATAATGCACCAATAAAAATAAAAAAAATTGATGAGCTGAAGCAACCATGAGCCTTGCATTCAACAAAGCACTTGGAAGCATTTGAGGGTGGCGCTTTGGAGGGCACTTTGGTTGAAACATGACCAAGGACTATGTCATTGTCCTCTGATGTGTCAACCTGGGAAGCCTAGCCCGAGGGTACCACAGCCATCCCTACTCAGGCAAGAGTATTCTGAAAAGTAGGAAAGAAATGCATATTTACTGAGGGTACCTTCTGCTCCAGCCCTGAGTGAGATGTTCTTTCTTATGAGACCTCATTTAATCTTCACTGGTAAGAAATCCAACAAGTTAAGTCAGTTGTCCATGGTGAGCTGTGATTAGATTTGAGCGGGAACTCTGATTCCATGTCTGCACCATGCTGGCAGTCCTCATTCTGGATGCAGTCTCTGAGAAGTTGGATTGTCTTTTTGTTGGTTTCATGTGAATGTCTATGCTGGGAAGGTGGAGTATGTTCCATTCCTAGGCTTAAACTCCGAATCCCTTTGTTCCATATTTTCTCTTCCTATTCTTCAAAGGGTTCCCATAGGTAGACAGTTGATGAAATGCAGAACTCTTCTTGTGATGTGGGATAATAGCTCCAAAAGAAGACGTTCTAGTGGTGAGAATGAATAGAAGCATATGTGAAGCCTGACCGTTTCTTTATATTCTACTTAGAAATTCTCCATCGTTTATAATCAACATACAAGAAAAAAGCCAAGGCCTTTCTGGGAAGATAGTGACTGCACTGCATCCCACCTTCCTTCTGTCACTTCCTGTAATGGTTTGGATTTAGAATGTCCCCCTAGGCCTCATGGGAACAAGGTAGCAATGTTGGAAGCAGGATTTGGTTGCTAAGGAGGGGTGCCTGGGGACGTGGCCTTGGGATTATACAAGGTCCTCTCCTCCCCCTGCTCTCTCTCTTGCTTCTGGCCTCAATGATGTGAGAGCAGAGTCCTGCTCTCTCCCTCCTTCTGCTTCCTGCTGCCATACCCTGTGATCCAAGACCCTGGCCTCACATGGACTGAACCCTGGAATCTCCAAAAAACTGTGAGCAAATAAATCCTCTTTCCTCTACATTGCGTGGTCAGTCGTTTTGGATTATAGCAGTGAGAATGCTGACTGAGACCCTTCTCATGAGGCAGGGTAGTGGCTGTGTGTGAGTGAGGTCTCCGCTGGTGACCATGGAGCTTCATAGCATGCTTTGGGCTTGGGCAGGATCTCAGAACAAACCACTAAGTGAAGAGCGAGAAATAGGAGTCCTGGGTTGATGTGTGAAACTCTGTGGACATTTTCTGAAAAGAGTTTTTAAAAAATGGTGACATTAAAGCTTGCAAATCAAGGGTAAGTAGCTTGGATGAAAATCCTGGAGATAATTCTGGAGCACTCTTCCCAGAATTCTCTTGATGTTGGAGATGCTATTGTGTGGCAAAACACGGTATTATCACAATGAGTTTAAGAATAGTTTAGGCTATCTGGATGCTATGCGAGGAAGCTGTAGAAGTGGCTTACCCATTTCGTTGTGTTCAATTCTCCCTTTTATTAATGCACAAGAATAAAACATGATATAATATATGCCCAACTAAGCCTGAAAAAACTCTTTCAATAATGGTAAAATAAAACTTCAAGTTAGAAGAAAGCATTATGTTAAAATTTAATTGGAAGTGGTTTTTTTTCTTTCTTAGTGACAAAATGCATTTTACAGTAGATAAAATCTTGGAGCTAAAGAAATGTGGTATGTACTGATTCACAGTGAACCTTTGAGCATGTCTGTCGTTGAGGGACCACTGCTCATGGTGATGAATAAACAGGATTCTCAGAGGTTCATCACCATGCAGGCTTGGTTCTCCCCATCACTGTGGTGATTGGAGGGCTCACTGACCCTGTCAGGGCCCCTCTCCCAAGGTTGCTCATGGTGTCTAGTCAGCAGACAGAGAAAGTGAGAGAGTGTAGAAACTGGAGACTTGTGAAGCTGGAAAAGTTATCTGTTTCTAGACTTTTATATAAACCTGAGGAACACTTTGAACAACGGATTCTTTAAATTTTAGTCCCATGGAAAAGATCAGATTAAGGGGATGGCTTTTCTACCTACTATTTCAGAAACATTGAGAGCGAGGTGTGGAGGTCAAGGGTTATGGAGAATAAGAATAGGGAGTTAATTCAGGGAAAAGACAGAATTGAGGCATCTGTTAGTAACTTCCTCAGCCACACAGGGCTTCACTACTTTTGCCAAGCAGGCCCCAGAACCGCTGAGGACCAGTGACCACTGTGAATCCCATTTTGCTCTTTGTCTGAAAGGGATTTTTTTTTTTGTGGTCCCGGGGATTGAACCCAGGGGCATTTTACCTCCAAGTTACACCCCTGGCCCTACTTTTTTTTTATACTTTAATTTGAAACCGTGTCTCACGAAGTTGCGGAAGGCCTCACTAAGTAGCTGAGGCTGGCCAGGAACCTGGATCCTCTGGTCTAAACCACCCTACAGAAACTCAGAAATTGGAGTGAAGAGAAGGAAAAGATAGTAAAGGGATTCCAAAATGCCTTTGCATAGAACACTCAGTCCTATGATATTTATAAAAAATACACTTAAGGAGATAAAAGTCAAAAATAAAAGAATAGGCAGAGGGAAAGAAGACTGATGTAAACAGAGGACTGACAACATTAGACAAAGGAGAATTTAAGATTAAAGCATTAAGCAAGATAGATAGAGGCATTTTAAAATGATTGAAGGCTCAATTTATATACAAGAATTCACACACATTAAAAAACATAGCAGCTACTTAGTACAATCTACTAGAAGTTCAGGGAAAGCAATTAGAACAGGATTTTTTTTACATTTCTTTTAAATATGAGCAGACATACATAGCAGAAAAATATGAATAAGGACATAGAGGAATTGAATAATATAACCAACATAATTATTTTAGCAGATTTGTCTAGAACCCTCTATTCTTCAAGAAGCAAGCATAAATTTTTTTGTTGTTCGTAAAGCAAAAGAACCAATCAAGTATTTGGCTCTAAGGAAACCCTTATGTGATATGTAATGGTTTTGAAATATAGAATGTCCCCCTAACCCTCATAGAAACGAGGTAGCAATGTTGGAAGCAGGGTTTGGTTGTAATCTCAGCAGTGGATAAATCCATTGTAGTGGATTTATCTGGGAGGTGGCCTGGGCTGGTAGGGTGTGACTGGAGAAGGTGGGTCCCTGGGGCTGTGACCTTGGAGATTATATATGAATTCTCCTCCCCTTGCTCTCTCTCCATGATGTGAGGGCAAAGCCTTGCGTTCTCCCTCTCTCCGCTTCCCGCTGCCATGCCCTGAGATCTGCAGTCCCCGGCCTCACATGGACTGAACCCCAAGATCCCCAAGGAAACCATGAGCAAATAAATCTTCCTTCTTCTAAGTTGTATGGTTAATTCTTTGGATTATAGCAGTGAGAATGTGGATGAAGACATCTTACTAATAGAAGAAAGTAGAGATTTTATAGGTCACAAAGCCAATAACATTAATAACAAAATATTTATAACAAAAAGATTCTTCTTACCACTGCTCTCCTCCCCCAAAACTTACTTGAAAATCAAAACTTTTCTATATAACTTTTGCAATAAGGAAGAAATCACAATCAAAATCACAAATTATCTAGGAAGACAAAGAAAAAGAGAATACATTGTAGCTTTATTATTAAAGAAGACATAAAATAAAGGATTTTAGTTTCATCTGAAGAAAATTTTTAAAAAGTAATAACAAACCAGGAGTGGTGCACACCTGTAATCCCAATACATGGGATGTTGAGATAGAGGATCTCAGGTTTGAGGCCAGCCTCAGCAACTTAGTGAGACCCTCAGCAACTTAGCAAGACCCTGTTTCAAAATAAAAAATAAAAAGGGGTGGAGGTGTAGCTTGGGAGTAGAATGCCCCTGGGTTTAATCTTCAGTACCAAAATCTGGAATGAATGAGAAAGTGAAAACTTGAATAGACTAATTAATTACCATGGAAGAAATTGGGGAAAGTGCCAGTTCCAGATAAATTTACTACTGAACTCCATCTAATTCTTTTTTTTTCTGGTATTGAGGATTGAATCCAGGGGCACTGTGCTATACCTCCAGCCCTTGTTTTATTTTTTATTTTGAAACAGGGCCTTGCTAAGTTGCTGAGGTTCTGGCTAAGTTACCACATACTGGCCGTGAACCTGCAATCCTCCTTTCTAAGCCTCCCAAATACTGGGATTACAGGTGTGCACCACCACATCTGGTTTCTATCCAATTATTAAAGACCAAGTAATTCAAGCCGGGCATGGTGGCGCACACTTGTAATCCCAGTACTTGGGAGGCTGAGACAAGAGGATCCGGGTTCGCGGCCAGCCTCAGCTACTTAGTGAGGACCTCTGCAACTTAGTGAGACCCTGTTTCAAAATAAAGAAGAAAAAAATAGGGCTGGGGATGTAACTCAGAGGTAGAATGCCCCTGGGTTCAATCCCCAGTACCCCCCCAAAAAAAGACCAAGTAATTCCAGTGTTATGTAATTCCAGATCAATGAAAAAGATGGAAAACTTCTCACTTCATTTTTATAAACCCAATATAATTTTAATATTAGAAACTGATGCTAGTGGAGAAAAAACCATAGACCAATTTTACTTAATACATATGCAAAAAATTCTTTAAAAAACTAACAAATGTAATCCAGCAACAAAAAAACAGCTAATAACTATGACCAAGTAAGACTTAGTCAATGAGTACAAAGACAATAAAATATAGGTAAATTTATCAATAAAATTCACTACATCAATGAAGGGGAAAATGATAATATCAAATTATGTTGAAAAGTCTTTTGATGGAGTTGGCAGCCCCTTTTGGATTAAAATGGCACACGATTGTTTTAGATACTGTGGGTTGGTTAATGCTAACCCATTTTCAACCTCCTTTGCCCTTGACTGCTTCCATTATTGCGGCTGGATAAGTTAAGCAACTGCTTCCTAGCTGTTAGGGGTTGCCAAGCGACTTGTGCTCTCTGAAGTCAGCTCTGGGTTTTGTGATAAAGCTGTTGCTAATATGATAAAAAGGGATTGGTATAGTTGTGTCTCTTTCTCCTATCTTTCTACCTTGAATGTGACTGTGATGCTGGAGCTGGTGTAACCTTTCACTGTGAGGCAATAAGCCTGAGGGGCAGGCCAACCCAGTCATAAATATTTCGTTTCTGACTTTGCTGAGCTGCTAAATCAACACCAGCAATCTCTTCTTCTCTTCTCTTCTCTTCTCTTCTCTTCTCTTCTCTTCTCTTCTCTTCTCTTCTCTTCTCTT
>PVJS01026721.1:0-26787 GCA_004027185.1 Glis glis
GTGTGTGTGTGTGTGTGTGTGTGTGTGTGTGTGTGTGGTACTGGGAGTTGAACCCAGGGCATTCTACCTCTGAGCTACACCCTCAGCCCTATTTTACTTTTTATTTTGAAACAGGGTCTCACTAAGAATCTGAGGCTGGTCACAAACCTGAGATCCTCCTGTCTCAGCCTCCGAAGTACTGGGATTACAAGCGTGCGCCACCACGCCTGACTATTTCTCAACTTTTGACAAATATTTAATCTTTAGTATTTCAGAATTTGATGGATATGATGATTAATTAAAATGACTTATGCTTAAAAATACTGGAAGTGAATTTCATTGACACAGAGTAATTTTTCCCTATGCAAAGATCTTAATGCTGAGTTTTATGGAGAGGAGATAATAGGAAACATATAGTCTGAGATACTGCTCAAATGTGGTCAATTCAGAGTGAAAGAAGAGCCGGCATGGTGGCGCACGCTTGTAATCCCAGTACTTGGGAGGCTGAGACAGGAGGATCGCAGGTTCGCGGCCAGCCTCAGCTACTTAGTGAGGCCCCCCACAACTTAGTGAGATCCTGTTTCAAATTAAAGAATAAAAAGTAGGGCCAGGGGTGTATTTCAGAGGTAGAATGCCCGGCTTCAATCCCCAGTACCGAAAAAAAAAAGAACAAAAGAAGACAATTGGACCTAAACCAACATGATTCTTGGTGTGACCTACAGATTGGCACGACTAAACACACTGATTGTGGGCAGTTTGTGAGAAGTTAGGTACAAAAATTGAGAACGTTTAGGAACTTTTAGTGTACTTGAAAAAATGCCTGAAGTATCATTTTATGTCTGTTGAATCTAACGATAAAAATCAAAGGAGTTTATATTTGCCACATCTTTTATTTTATTTTATTTTTCTGGTGATTCATGTCTATTTTATTTAAATATCTGTATATTTTGTATTAAAAACATAAAATCATCTGGTCTTACACTACAGATAGTCTGAGGACACTATGCTAAACCACAACCAAATCAAATTTGTTATTGAATTGAAAAGAATCTATTTTAAAACACATTGAGTACAAAATGCCAGGTTAACAATACATAATTATAGCATTGGATATTTTTAACCCTTAGTCAACTAGGTGAATAAGATCCAAAGGATTCTACAGATTTGCAGTCACAGAAAGGCACTTTTTGCTTAATTCCAAGTGAGAAATTTTGCCAAATTTTGGGAGTGGGAAAGCCCTGCAAACTAGCCTAATAGTTGAATATCTTAACAAACATATGAGGATACCTGCTCAGGCTCTCACACAAGGAATTTCCATCCATCCATCCATCCATCCATCCATCCGTCCGTCCATCCATCCATCCATCCATTCATCCATCCATCCATTGACCTTTGAACATATACTATGTGCCCAGGAGCCATTCTCTGGGTATTAGGATATACTTGAAGGATAATAGAAAGGGTTGCATGTGTGTTTTTCCTAAGTTTTAAATTTTCTTCAGTATGCTGAGAGATGATTTCAATTGAATCCCTTTCAGTTCCTCTTAAAGAACTCAGCCTCAGTAAGCTCATTTGCAGACTATTCTTTGCTGATTGAACTTCAACTTTATATTCCTTATTTTCCTGGTTCCATTATCTACCACCCCAGTTTTCTCGGCTCCTACTTTTGAAATAACCCCAGAAGATAGCAGGTGGGAAGGGAAAAGTCAGTGTAAAATCACAACAAAAATTGAGCCTGCACACAGCTGCAGAGGCAGTTTCCACCCCAAGAGTAATGGTTTTGGATAAGTAGACAGGGAGGTGTGCTGGGCAGGAGACCCCTGAGGGCACAGTGGCCTACACGAACACTACGAAGGGTAGCAAAGTACACACACCATAGATGTTGAACAATCAAGACCTTATTGTTGAATTAGCTCTGGGTTCAATCTCCAGTAACACACACACACACACACACACACACACACACACACACACACAAATCCACACACACACAAACCCACCACCACCACAACAAAAAACCCACAAAACTAAAAAACACAATCTTTTCTTTTTGACTTCCCTTTATTTTATTTGTCTTGACTTAACATTAATAGGCCTGTTGTTATCACAAAGGAGAAAGTTTCCATCATCGATGGCATCGTTGATGCCAAGATGTAAAATAGTCTGTTTTACTGATGGATGCCTGATCGCATCGAATGGGGTCTAATCATTCAACCTCTGTCAGCAATTAGGCTGGATACATAAACAAGAACACATGTTGAAGCCCATGTACTGATTGCAACAGCGAGGTACTTCTTGAGCAAGGTTTACAGTCTTAACTTTCTCCCCACATGGTATATATGGGAGAAGCTGGGGGAGGTCAAGAGAAAATAAGCACAAGTCAAAGAGAGACTCGAAAAATAAACAGCAACATCTGGCAAATGACTTCCTTCCATGTACACGGGGGGACACGTCAGGGCCGTGAGTGAGAAATGTTTTGCTTGGCAGCATGTTAGCTTAATGTCCATCAGATCTGGGAGTGAGTTTCACTGAGGTTTATAATATTTGTCTTGGTGATGGTGTGGGCTCGAAGGCCTGATCCTCATGACAGCATTCATTTGACTATTCTTAAGAATCATTAGGTTTATTTGGAAGTGTTCTTAAAAGACGTTGAAACCTTAAAGACCTTGTAATTCCTCATTATCTAAAATTTTGATTATATCATCTTAGTGAACTGTATTATTTACATTGGAGAGGTCTCCTACTGAATTTCTTCTTGTTCAACTAACAAAAAGAACATTAAATTCTAACAGTTCAGTAAGTCAGTCTGCATATATCAATGTGGGAGAAGCCCTCTGATAATTTCTTGATGCATAGCTACTCACATTAAATGATGACTAAGATATTAACCTGCAATAACATTCTATTCTGAATCTCATCATTACCTTTATAAAGGACACTTTCAAGATTTTTCTTACCAAGATAGATAGATCGCCTATTGTTTTCACAGGCTAAATGAAGAAAAATATGTGTATTATATGTTGAGAAAATAAAATAAATCAGAAGTTCATAAAATAGAAAACCTTAGAGTCTTTTATCCAGGACACATCAGTGTTGATTTCTTGGCTTTGTGAAACTCTGAAGCTAAGTATTAAAAGACATTTTTAACATATGCTATTCACCCTTAAGTTAATATAAATATAGCAAAACTTGCAAATTCTGTTGTGGGAGTTCTGAGATTTATTATGTCTCAGTGCAATAGGGATTGAGAGAAGTTGTCTTTGTTGTGGGGAAGAAAAGGGGACAATTGTGTATTTCTCTGGAGAGGAAAGTCGGGTAGAGTGTCCACTTAATTTCCCTCCTCACTTCTCTTCCCTTCCTCCCTTTCTCAATCATTGCCTCTTATGAAAACCAGATGGGAGCGAAGTGATTTACGCATGGTATAATTCTATTTTATGTTATGAGAAATGTGGATGGCCCAGTTTCAGGACTTTTACAACAATGTTGTTTTTTTAGGTGTAGGCAGTTCACATAACAAAACCATCTGTTTCTCTGAAGCCCTGTACTTCTTGACCAATGACTCTCAGAAGAACTCACAGACTTCAGGTGGGGATCTGTGTCCGTGACCTGTGAGGGAAAGAAAAAAATTCTGGGCTTTCCCAAAGGAGAATCCCACAACAGGAACATCTGCGGACGATTGCCCAGCACCTATGTGAGGGAGAAACACTGTCACAGACATATACACTTAAGTTACATGTCGTTTTAGAAAAAGCAGCATAAAGCATATAATTTGTCTGGTGTGGTGACACATGCCTGTAATCCCAATGCTTGGGAGGCTGAGACAGGAGGATCACAGGTTTGAAGCCAGCCTTGGCAATGTAGTGAGAGCCTGTTTCAAAATTTTTAAAAAAGGGCTGGGGGCCTGGAGGTAGAAGGCCCCTGGGTTTAATCCGTAATGTGTGTGTGTGTGTGTGTGTGTGTGTGTGTGTGTGTGTACACATATACAATATATGCACATATATTATATATGTATATATAATTTACCTCGTCAGATAGAGCACAAGAGAATGTGGAGAAGGGGGAATCTATCTTTACCTAGTGGCATTGGACATTTGGCACAAGGACTTTTGAGTTGGTGACTGGGCAGTGGTAGAGGGGTATAGAGGAGCAGCCTACGAAGAGACAGTCATGGTTAATAGTCATATTTTGTTTAGTTTTATATTGTTTTATATTTTCGTAGTGCTGGAAATTGAGCCCAGGGTCTCATACATACTGGGCAGGTTCTCTACCACTGAGCTATACCCCAGCCTCCACTTATTTTTTATATTTTTGTGGTACTGGGGATTGAACCAAGGGGTATTCTACCTCCAAGCTATACCTCCAGTCTATTTTATTTATTTATTTATTTATTTATTTATTTATTTATTCATTGTTGAAACAGGGCCTTTCTAGGTTGTTGGGAGTCTTGCTACTTGCTGAGACTGTCCTTGAACCTTTGATCCTCCTGTCTCTGACTACCAAGTACTAGGGTAACAGGCATGCACCCCCATGCCTGGCTCCCACTTGTTATTTTAAAATGATGGGAGTCCCTGTGTTCCTGACTCTGTTTCTCTCTCCAGAGCTCCAGACCCACATGACCAAGCAGCCACTACATATCCCTCCTTTGGTATGTCACAAATGCCTGCATTTGTCATGGCGCTAGAGAACAGACCACAAGGGAATCTATTACTGAGACCTGTGCTCTCTAATTAACATGAAGGAGAAGGAATACAACTGGGAAGGCACAGGAGTCCAGGTTTGGTTGGTGGTCTAGGGCTTTACGTCTGGTCTCTGCTCCCTGCTTGTAGCTTTCACTATCTCTGCTCTGCTGTGAATGTGGTTGACAGTTTATGGCTTCTCCATTGCTCACAAGTTGACATATAACAAAACTACATGAAGAGATTTAGTTCTCTCTTGGTCCTTATTCTTTCTACCAAAAGCTAACAAAGGGTCAAACTAATCTACACCATTATTCCAACTTCCAACCTATAGCATCAAACAAAGTAATTAATGAAAAACTACAGAGATAGTAGGACAAATTCTTGATCCAGTGACAAAAATTGTGGTAGGAGGGAATTGCATTTTGCCCAGAAGGTCAGTGTGCGCTCTGGCAGTGGGTTAATTCTTGCCTGATGAACATAGTCAAGGAGCCTGGGGGCACCATTGCTTATGACATGATGGGTTCTAGGAAGGATAATTGCAGAGGAATAGGAAAGATCTGACTGGAACTGGTCACGCAGCCTGGGGCAGGATATGTTCCTACTTCTAGAAGATCTGGAAATGTATCAGTTACTAAGCTGCACATACAAAGGAGGAAAGCAAAGACAACTAGGCATCAGAAAGGGTGTGGAAAATGACACCTTGGTTTTAGGAGCATTTACAGGGGCTCAAAGGCAGAACAAGAATAGTAGTAAAAGTAAGGTAAAGCATCATTATTTCCTTATTATTTTTCTTTTGTGGTACTGGGGATTGAACTCAGGGGTGTTCTACCTTTGAGCTACACCTCTAGCCCTATTTCATTTTTTATTTTGAAACAGTGTCTCACTAATTTGCAGAGGGCCTCGCTAAGTTGCTGAGGCCGGCTGTGAACCTGTGATCCTCCTGTCTCAGCCTTCCAAGTACTGGGATTACAGGCATGTACCACTATGCCCAGCTCTGAAGTATCATCTTTAAGGAGTGATGCATCCTAGAAACTCGGACAAACTCACAAGCTGATGTTGGGGAAAATGGGCCAGGGATCAAGGAATGGGGGTGGGGTAGATGAGGAGAATCCTATCAATTGGTAGGACAGGTGTTATGGTTTGAAAGATTTAGAATGTCCCCCAGGCCTGTGTCATAGTCAAGGTAGCCATGTTGGAGGCAGGGCTTGGTGCTGAGGAGGGGCCCCTGGGGGTGTGGGCTTGGGGAGTATATATATGCCCCTGTTCCCCTTGCTCTCTTTCTTCTTTCAGCCTTCATGATGTGAGAGAAGAGTCCCTCTGCTTATGCTCTCTCTCTCTCTGTTTCCCACCACCATGCCCTGAGCTCTGCAGACTTTACCCAGTCAAACATGAACTGAAACCTCCGAAATCTCTAGAACTGTGAGCACATAAATCTTCCTTCCTCTAGGTTGTGGTCATCAGGTATTTTGGGTCACAGCAGTGAGGATGCTCACTGAAACTGTAGGTGAGGAGTATCCTACAAATGGTTAGAAACGGCTTCTGACTCTTCACATGAGCATATCATTGGTGAGCCGAGAAAAATCTGTGAAACCATTATGTTTATATGCTTTATTATTTATTATTTATCTTCCATAACCTTTGGTATAGTTTGGACCTTAAATGTCCCACAAAGGTCCATGTGTTAAAGGCCTAGTCCCTAGCTTGGCACTCTTGGGAGGTGATGAAGCTTTTAGGATGTGGGGCCTTGTGGGGGGTTGTAGGTCACTCTGGGAACATTGTGAGACCCTGGCTTCTTCTTTGCTTCCCAGCCACCATGAGGTGAGCAGCTTGCTCCATCACATACTCCCTGCCACCATGTGCTGCCTTGCCTCAGGCCCAGAAGCAATGGGTCCAAGTGAGCATGTACTGAAACCTTTGAAACTGTAAGCCAAAACAAACCTTTCCTCTTTATAAGTTGGTTATCCCGGGTATTTTGATACAGTAATGGAAGGCTAACATACATTATTCTTGAAGAGCGTGGGTCACTTAGAAGGACTTAGAAACAGATTCTGTTCATAACAGGTGGAACATAATATCTCCATGCACATTAGCCAAGGTCAGGATATGGAGGATCTGTGAAATATTACTTTCCTAATCAATTTCCACATAGTTTTTCAAGAATACTAACCATAACTTTAAGCTTATCGTTTTATTGACTTACCGTATAACCAAGAGACAGTTTCTTCTACATAACAGACAATAATACAATCAGAAAACTGATAATCAGCAACAAATTGTGCAGAGAAAAAGCCTTATTTCACTGGAAAATCCCCAAGTCTTTTTATTTAAAAAACTTCAACCAAAGACACCTGTTTTGAATTTTTCCTGTCCCTTTTTACTTCCTACAGTTTCGTTTCTATTCCATTTCTGAAGGAAAGATATTAAGTATCTCTGTGGAAATGAAGTGCACCATGCTTACACTTCTTATCTCTTGAATAGTTTCCTCAGTTATTTCTTTTCTGGCCTTCGTATTATTTGTGATGCTGAATACCAGAATGCCTGCCTTTCCTCTAAGCCTCAAAGGCTCCAAGCTGGATCCCATAACCTCCACAAGACCTTCCTCAATTATTCTACGACCCACTGCTGGGATATTGTCTTGCTGAATGATTTTTGCTCTTCTAGCCATCACTATACCACTTAATATGTAAGTTTTATTTATGTGTTTTATATAAGCAACTCTTCCCCCCCTCATACAGGCTGTCAGACTCCAAACCCTGTGCTCTTCTCTGCTCAACTGTCTTCTTGTGGGGAATATTTATTTTTCCCTTGTCTCCGAAACATGTGCCATCTCCTCTTTGGATCTTGCATGGATTTTCAAGAACCCAGTTCCTCCTACTTAGGTTCCTTCCTAAGTACCTGATAGGTGCCAACTTTGCATTTCTAACGTCAGCCTCATAGACTCATACCCTGGATTTTCATCATGTTTACTACCAGCCTGCCCCTTCCTACTCTCTGTACCACTTACTCTACCTGTTTGATGCACAGCTTTTTAGAACCCAATTAGGTTGTTCTCACAAGATAAATTTCAGTCCTTGATCTGGTACTTCTTGTTATGCACATTTTACCTTTTAATTATTTTAAATAAAATGTTATAGATACTTGGGTCTATGCCTTATCTCTGCTATAATATTTGATGTAATATTTATGGTTACTATGTGAGGAAAGCAGTTGTTTTCATTTTGTAGGTGATAAAACAGAAACTTTAACAAAGACTATTGTGCCCAGTACCGATAGGTGGTAAAGGACAGATTCAAACCTAGGTCTTCTTTCCCACATATCCCAGAGAAAGGCAACTTATCTCATCAATGAGGAAATGCCTTTTGGAATGTGGACAATTCTTGTAATTGGTGGGCTTTTCAGAGTTGCTTTGACAATGATATTCCAGCTTTTTAAAATAATGTTACCAAAATGAAAATATAATTTTAGTTACTGTTTAGGTACTTGTGGATAATTAGTTTCCTGAATGTGTATACTGAGCATATGCAAATAAGACTCTCAGGTCTTATTATTTGTGTTCTTTCAATATACTATAAAATATACTATCAATATAGTATCAATGTGGCCTTATATGAATTTTAAAAAATTGTCAGGGCATGATGGTGCACACCTGTAATACCAGTACTTGGGAGGCTAAGACAGGAGGATCACATGTTTGAGGCCAGCCTCAGCAACTTAGCAAGACCCTGTTTCAGAATAAAAAATAAAAAGGGCTGGGGTGTAGCTCAGAGGCAGAGTGCCCCTGGGTTCAATTCCCAGTACCAGAAAAAAATTTAAAAGAATTTCTTTTTTGTTTCAGTTGTTATATTTTTGACTAATCAATGTATCTATGGGTAAAACATACAAATGCAAACTTATATTAGAAGGTAATAAAGGGGTCATGCTAAAATTGGATTTGTCAATATAATAGATTTGATAAGGCCTATATAAGATTATCACATAATAGGAATGGAAAAGGATTATAATAAAATAACCCAAATGATATTCATTTATATTTAAGTATACAGCTAATATTTAAACAAGTATAAATATAGGACATAATGTATGTTCACAATCTCAGCTCTAAAAATGTTAACAGTAAATTATATTTGTCTCAATCCTTTGTGCAAAAGAGTTGGAGAAGGACAGTTAGAGGAATGAACATCACTAGAGTCAGAGCAAAAGAGCATTTTAAGAAGAAAATTGCCAATATAACATTTTTGTAAAGGAGAGAAGATATCTGTTAACAAGGCCAGAAGGAGATGTAGGTGAAGGGAAGTTCTATTTACCTTTCTATGGGAAAGACTTGAGCGTGCTTAAAAGTTAATGGCGAGGCTCTATTTGATGGGGGAAATTGAGTACTAAAGAGAGAAGAGAGGTAATTAATAATCCCTGAGGTTCCTGAGATGCTGGATGAGCATAGCTTTCAATGAATAATGGAGGGGTTAGCTTTATACAACACCAAAGTCACCTGTGTCACTGTCATAGGAGGGAAGAGTGAGGATGGTTGCAGGACAATTTGTATATTGGTAATGCTTACATATGGAACTGGCAAGAATATTATGGAATATATTATCTAACCTATCTAAATTTGGTAAGGAGAGAGGCAAGGAAAGTTTTAAAAAAGCAAGGCTGACAGATTGGAGCAAAGTAGCAAGATCAGTGAAGTTGTAGAAGAATAGCCATATCAAGCAAATTGAGGGAAAAAGAGGTTATAACTGGTGTTAGTCAGCTTTCTGTTCCTGTGACAAAATACCTGAGATAAACCAACTTAAGGGAGAAAAATATTCATTTTGCTTTATAGTTTCAGAGGTTACAGTCCAGAGTCATTTTGATCTGTTGCTCAGGTCCCACCCCCTATGTTTTCATCACCTCTCAATGGCCCATAAAATTATAAGTCCATCATTAATCCATTGACAAGGTCAGAGCTCTCTTGATCCAATTACCTCCCAAAGGCCCTACCTCTGAACACTGCTGCCTTGGGGACCAAACCTTCAATACATGAGCTTTTGGCAGACATTTTGGATCCAAACAACAATGTGACCAGCTAGTGCTTTGGGGGACTGGATCCATTCCATATGGTGACAAGCTTCAAGGTGTGACCCAGGAAATATGTGCCAATGTGAAGCATTGGAGAAAGTTATAGAAAGCAAGGTAGTTAAGAGACTGAGAATCCGGGTTGTTCCATGGATTGTCCATAGGGCTGTTGAAAGAGATAACAGTGGCTTGGAGAGGAGAGGTGTCAAGGTCTGATGAATAAAATGGGATATTAAGGTCAGATATAGAATGACCCCTGCAAGGTGGATCCCTAGCGGTACTGTCTTGTGGATCATATACGGTTCCTTGACCCCTTGTTTCTCTCTCTACTTCCAGCCCTGTGATGTGAGGAGCCCAGCCCATGTGCTCTCCCCCTCTCTGCTTCCCACCATCATTTCCTGATATCCATAGGCCCCAGCCTCATATGGACTGAACCTGGAATTTCCAAGGAATCTGTAAGCAAATAAATCTTCCTTCCTCTAAGTTGTATGGTCAGTCATTTTTGGATTATAGCAGTGAGAATGTTGACTAAGATGGGGTGAATGAAAGATTCAAAGCCCAGAAGGACAAGGAGAGGGAGACCAAGTTATGGAGGGAAATGACATGGCCCCAGTAGGGCAGGGTTTTTTACTAGAAAGAAGGACAGCAGTGGGGATGATGGAAGACAGCAACTTCCTAACTCTGATGTCCTTGGGGTGTGAAAGGATAAGCAATAATTCCTGCAAAAGTCTGTAGACAAAGGTCTATCCTTAGGGACCAGCTGGGGTTCAGATATGGAAAAAGGGAACCTTTAGAGAAGACTGGGGTAGGTACCATTATCATTCCTTTTTACAGAGAAGTAAACGGATGCACTTGCTCAAGGATGTACAGCTGCCAGAGAGAGCCAGGACTGGACTCCGGCAATACTGCCCCAAACTGACATCTAGCAATTCGTGTGAGGTGTGGGCATTTAGTTTCAAGAGTCTATATGAGGGGAGTAAGCACTGGGCCTACTGACCAAAGACCTTTTTTTTTTTTCAGTAGATACTTGAGTAGATGAATAAGCGAATGTGGTATTTCATTGTTACAGCAATCCTTTGGAGTAGGCAGTGTATACGGGTATGCCATCATGTGTATACATCTCTTAGATGAGAACTTGCAATGATCTCTCCCACTTTTTGTTAACTTCCACTTTCATAGGTACGTGGTTCTGAATTTAAACTAGTAGCTGTAAATACTCATGCACTATCTCAAGGAAGTCATTTGCTTTTTGATTTTCCCAGATTTTGCTTGTGTTTCGAAGCAGGAATGTGACAAAACCCCTGAACCCACCATGTTATAGTTGGATAAATAGTGATTCTTAGTCTATTCCTTGGTCATCTTTAGCCACCTTTCCTTGGTGACTGCTCTGGTACTTGTTAAATCTTCCATAACCTTCTTGAAGAGTTTGGGGGTACTCAGGCCTTTAGAAACCAAAATCATATCTATGACAGCTGGAACATAACCTCTCCATCCACATCTGACTGGCAAGCTAATCACATTCTTTCAGTAAACTGATCACATTCTTCCCAGTCCAGTGTTCACTAGATTTCTTCCTAAGGGAATCTACAGAGAAAGTAAGGAGTAGAAAGAGTCTTTGATTTTCATAAAGAAAAGCCCAAATCTTTTTCTATTTCAAGACATTCATTCATCTAGAAAGAAGGTATTGACTAAGGCAGGGGATTAAAATTGGGGATTGAAACTCAGTTCAGTGCAAGAGACCATTCCCTAATTCCTATAATATTTAGCTAGAAATTTCTTATTGTTGGTCTGACTCCCAAAGGTAGAGGACTTGGAGGGATTTTAGAGGTCATATGTCACTATTAAATAATTTGGCAATGGGTTTCTGCTAGAAAATGTGTTCATAGATTTAAAGGGTGTCTAGGAATTGTTAAATAATAAAACAGTGTATGTCAGTATTAAGTTTTAGATAAGTTACATTTTTAGACTCAAATTCTGGAAAGAGTAAGTGGAGTGAAAGATAAAGCTTGGGTAGAAAATTCTCTTTTGGAAAGTACCCTGCACCCCTGATTTGGTAACTTTCTGCCTGGAGCAATATCTCAAACATCTGTGTAGGCTGTCTTCATGAAACACAACTTCAGCTTTTAGAAATGCTTAATGCAATAACCAAGTAAAGGAAATGAAGTGCTTTTGATCATCAATGATATGTGAAGAGTGCACAGCTGTATTAGTATTCATATTCAAATTGATTTTTTTATTTAAAGGATAGTTTGTTGACTTTTATTTCTACCAAGCAGCATTATCCTTTACTTGGAAAAGTCTAACAGCCTCTTAACTCAGTTTTAAATTTCCTTATGATTTTTGTCCTGTAATCATCTTGCAATTCTGATCAAAATCAGCTTACGAATATGAATGATATATTATTTATGTTAATTAAAACAGCAAGTATATTATATATACTTGTTATATTATGTATATTGTTATGTATGTAATACATGTAAAAGAATAAATGTTAGTTGCCGGGCGTGGTGGTGCACTCTTGTAATCCCAGTACTTTGGGAGGCGGAGACTGGAGGATCCGGGTTCGCGGCCAGCCTCAGCTCTCTCTCTGTCTCTCTCCCCCTGTCTCTCTCTCTCTCTCTCTCTCTCTACCTAGTGAGGCCCTCTGCAACTTCGTGAGACCCGGTTTCAAAATAAAGTATAAAAAATAGGGCCAGGGGTATAGCGCGGAGGGAGAACGCCCCTGTGTTCAATCCCTGGTACCGCAAAAAAAAAGAAGAAATGTTAGTATAACAAAAAATCAGCTTATGAATTTGATCATATCATGTGACTCCATTTCAAAAAGTGCAGCATTGAACAGAGTAGCTAATTTTCTTAGGGAGAATTTCTATGGAAAAGCATGATTTGGAAGCTCATGGGCCTTCAAATAGAAATGTTTTGTCAGTTAATCAACAATATTAGTGAAGCATGCATTGGGTAACCAGTTACTGCCAATGTATTAATTTCATGGGTTAAAATTTAAACACTGCTTTAGCATCTGGGTTCCTGACCATGTTTTAAGCTATTGTTCTAAAGTATATAGCCCAACTTGGTGCATCCCCTTTAATTTATATAACATTTTTGCACTGAGGCATGCTTACCTTCATGCACCTAGAATATACTAAAGGATAAATCTGGTAATACATCTGATTTTGCAGGTAAGTAATGTGAACTAAATACCAAATGGTAGAGAAGAACCACAGAAATTTTGAGGGTACTGTATTATGAAGGAAAGGAAACTTAATTTTTTTAGATTGCCTTAAATATAAGTCAGTAGACTCATGTGTTCAGTTCTTGGTTCAAATTCTTCATTCAAACTACAATCAGTCACAGGGACTACAGAACATCAGGGCTTATCTCTGAGTTCCAGAATGATCATTCCCTCAAAAAAAAAAATCTATGGACAGACTATAAACACAAAAGGAGAGCTTACAGGAGTTAAAGATAGGCAAAATAAATAAAGAAACATCAATGTAGCTTAAAATGTTTGTGTCATTGTTGGGTCATGTACATTATATGGACTCTTCATCAACTCCCATAAATATTCTCTGGAGCTTTATGTTCCAGTCAAAAAAAGAACCTTTAATTCCTTGCTTTTTGCAAGGGTAAAGTTATTCTTGGAAACTTTCCCGAAGAGTGTTTTGTGTTTTTTTTTTTAAAGAAGCGTTCAAATTTCTTTCCTTTTGCATTTGCCTGAGTAGGGAGGGGTAGAAGGGAGGCTTGGAGATCAAGTGTTGGATGATCCTGCTTCACCTTGTTATATATCTAAGGTGTAGGAGAAACGGAGTTTTCATTGCATTTCCTGCTATCAATGACCCGAAGGCATTTCTCTGTCTACTTATCATCCGGTAACAGCGTCTTTCTTGCCAGGTCATTAAGATCCCTGCAAGCCTTTGTGACAAGCTCTGCCTCTCAGGAACTCAAGATTAATACTTTGGGGAGAGTTGGGGAATTCCTTGTTATCAAATTGATCTCTGAGAGTTTTGCTTTATCCACTGGTGTCAGGAGAGCAGGTGGCTGTGGAGTGAGCCAGGCGAACGTAAACATGCACGGATACACATTTTCAACCCGTCTAGACGTTCTCTTTCCTTTCCATCTATTTACCCACATGGTTAATTACCTCTGTAGGAGATTATTTTCTGTTAAAGAAAAATAAAATTCAGCTCAATATTAGATGAGGACTGATACTGTAGTGCGGAATAGTATTTCAATTTGATTTGGAGAAAGCTGGTGTTACCCTAAGGTGATTTTCTATCAGATTCTGGAAACCTTCTTAATTGACTGGAGTTGTCTTTAAATCAAGTATTTTCCTTTCCCACACCTTATTTTCATTAGTGGCGAGGGCCTTGAATGGCTGCGTGTGTGATCTTTGTCAAAGCTACTTCACTTTTCTGGGCTTTGGACACTGTCGCTGTATATGATAAAAATCTGGATTCTGTGATTGCTAAGGTGACTCCGGCTGCCTGGGAAGGTGTGTTACAAGCACTGTACTTACATGTGTGATTAGGTCATTCAACATGAAACATGCTTGTGTTGCCCTTAAGTCCATGCATCAGCCACAGCATAAATAAAGTGTGGCTTCTGAGATATATTTGTTGGTGAAGCCCAGATGGTTTACCAGCTGTGTCTCAGGATCCTCTAACTTCTACTTAATGTAAGCTTTGGTATTTATGATGAAAGAGGGAACAGGGTAGACATCAAGGGGATGATTGCTCCAAGTTGAGTGACAATTAGAATTTAAATTGTAATGACTTCTATGATGTTTTATTCAGCTTTTTCATTGCTGTGACCTGACAGGCACAACTTAGAGGAAGAAAGGTTTATTTGGGGCTCATGTTTTTAAAGGTCAGTTTGTTATCAGTTCCAAAATAAGAACCCCAGCAGCAGAGCTTCAGAGCATGGTAGAGGAGGAAAACCCATGCTCACCTCATGGCGGCCAGGAAGAGGGGGGAGAGAGAGAGAGAGAGAGAGAGAGAGAGAGAGACCAGTAACAGCTATAGTCTTTAAGGCCACGCTGCCAGTGACCCACCTCCTCCAGCCATGCCCCTCCTGCCTACAGTCACCATCCAATAGATCCGTTCAAATGATTAATCCATCAATGGATTTTCCCACTGGTGAGGTTAGAGCCTCTGAACATTCACCCCTGAACATGTTTGCATTGCCAATAGATGGGCTTTACCAGGGGACAGCCTATATCCAAATCATAGTTCACCATCATACATTTAGTGCCTCTTTGCTCTTAGCTCTTTGTCTTGCTTAAAACAGATCCGTAGGTACAAGCCAGGATCTAGGTAACTTGGCCAGGGTTGGTGGCTTCCACATACAAGTGTGAGAAGTTTGGTTCAGTGAAGCAAGTAGGAAGCATATTATGTCAACCAAAGTGCACAATGTGTTGGAGTGGGCCTGAAGAAGAAGAGGGAGCTGTGCATGGTGGTGTACGCCTGTAATTCCAGTACTTGGGAGGCTGAGACAGAAGGATCGCAGGTTCGAGGACAGCCTCAACAACATAGTGAGACTCTCAGCAACCTAGTGAGTCCCTGTTTCCAAAAAAATTAAAAAGGGCTGGGGGTTTAGCTAGGAGGTAGAATGCCCAGGTTCAATCCCAGTACCATGAGAAGAAAAAGGAAGAGGAGGAGGAGGTGGAGGAGGAAGAGGAGGAAGAGAAGGATTTTTTTAGGTGTGTCACCTAAACACAACAGACTTATTCTGAGCACTGTGAAAAAAAATTATGTTGACAATGAAATAAGAAATAGCACAGATTATAAAGGGCCACAGGTAATCCTGATTAGTTTGGGGCTTCTCCCATCAATGAGTCAAGCAAGGGTAATTATCCAAATAGAAGGTCATTATTCCCACAGCCCTTTCAGATCCCTTGTATTCTGTTAATTAAATTGGAGGAAGCAAAATGGGGCCCAATAGGCCTGTAAGAAGGGTATAGTTATTCTACACTAGTAACAATAGACCAGAGCGGAGTGTGGGAAGCATGGAGGTAAATTAGTCACCTTTTGGAGATGGATTAGCTCCTTTAGGCCCGTAGGTGCCATTTAGTACATACATTTTTACGCTAATTAACACCCTTGGATCCAAGTATTAATGCAGGCCAAAAGGGGAATGGTTTGCTCCCCAGGCATCAAGAGCACAAGGCCCATTATTATTATTTATGGTAAAATGTAGTACTTACCCTACATCTTTGATCCAAGCTCAAAGACCCCCCCTTCCTGCTTTCCAAACACTCTCATTAACCCTAGCATCATCACTGGGATTAAAGGGTCTGGAACACTGTTTCATCATCTCTATTATTTGAGAGGAAAGGACTAGCCTAGGGAGCCAGGGATTTTTATGGTGAGTTCAAGGTGGAAAAAGGAGAAGAAATGAAGACTCCTGGCTTGCCTTTGGGGCTAAAGGTAACTTAGCTGCTGAAAAGAAAGGATGCCAGGAGCTGACTCCAGAAATCAGAGAATGCTTTTGTTTCTCCCACTCACCTGCTTCTTACCTGAAGGACGTTCATTTGATAAAAGAGCCAAGGGACCAGGCGTGGTGTCCCATGCCCAAGTACTGGGAGGCTGAGATGGGAGGAGCACAGATCCAAAGCCAGCCTCAGCAAGTTAGCAAGACCCTGTTTCCAAATAAAAAAATAAAATAGGGCCTGGCGTGGTGGCGCACGCCTGTAATCCCAGTACTTGGGAGGCTGAGACTGGAGGATCCGGGTTCGTGGCCAGCCTCAGCTACTTAGTAAGGCCCTCCACAACTTTGTGAGACCCGGTTTCAAAATAAAGTATATATAAAAAAAAATAGGGATGGGGGTGTAGCTCAGAGGTAGAATGCCCCTGGGTTCAATCCCCAGTACCGCAAAAATAAATAAATAAAAATAAATAAATAAATAAATAAATAAATAAATAAATAAATAAAATAGGGCTGGAGGTACATCTCAGAGGTAGAAAGCCCCTGGGTTCAATGCCCAGTACCAAACAAAAACAAAAACAAACAAACAAAAGAGCCAAGGGGAGTTTCTCCTTTCCCCTAGATGATTGAAGAAGGTCACTGGTCCACTGGCTACCATCCACCCTCCCATGACAGCCAAACCTTTACAAAATAATGTGACCAATACCACATTGTAAAATCTAAACTTTCTATATCGATCTGTCTTCTTGTCTGAAAGAATGTAACCACACCCCGGATGGTTATTTGAGCTACTTTAGTCTCAGGTCTTTGGATAATCTCAGATAATCAGAAAATAATTTCAACTACTTGGTTGTTTTTTAAAAATAAGTCACTGAAGTACACTTATTTGATCATAGCTATCTTATGATTCATGTTTTATTTCTACATGGTTAGGAGAAGGCTTGGAAGAGATTCTACCACAGTCATTCTATACTTTGCCTGAGTGTTAGGATCATCTAAAGATGATTCTCAAAAATCCCGATGCCCAGGCTACTCTCCAAATAAACAGCATTTCTACAGGTGGGGTCAGTGAAGCTTCCTGGGTGTTTCCATATGTAGTCAAGGTTGGAATCCATGCTAGCTAGTGTTGGTTCTACACTTTAGAAAGTATTCAAAAAGTGTGAGAAACCTCATGATCCTAAGGACCCGCCCTGTTATGGTTTGGATAAAGAATGTCTCCTCAAAAAGTTCATGTACTGACAATGCAAAAATGTTCAGAGGTGAAATGATTGAATCACGAGGGTTC
This sequence comes from Glis glis, assembly GCA_004027185.1. Lineage (NCBI taxonomy): Eukaryota > Metazoa > Chordata > Mammalia > Rodentia > Gliridae > Glis > Glis glis. The sequence goes on from PVJS01026721.1 coordinate 17,416, forward strand.
TAGTCTCGTCAGTGGATAAATCCATTGACTCATCAATGGATTTACTGGTGAGAGGTAGGTAGGTAAAGTGTGGGTGGAGGAGGTAGGTCACTGGGGATGTGGCCTTGGGGACTATATATGTCTCTTGTGCCCTCCTTTCTCTCTCTCTCTGCTTCCAACCATCATGCCTTGAGCTCTGCCAATGTGACCCAGCCTAACATGGACTGCAACCTCCAGAACTGTGAGCAAATAACTCTTCCCTTTTCTAAGTTGTGGTTGTCAGGTATTTGCCTCCAGAGATTCTGTACTCAGCCCTGGAGGTATGTTATTTATTTATTTACTTATTTATTTATTTATGTATTTATGTATTTATTTGTTATTACTAGGGATTGAACCCAGGGGCATTCTACCTCTGGGCTATACCCCCAGCCCTATTTTATTTTTATTTTGAAACAGGGTCTTACTGGGTTGATGAGAGTCTTACTACTTGCTGAGGCTGTCCTTGAACCTGCGATCCTCCTGTCGCAACCTCCCAAGTACTAGGATTATAAGTGTGTGCCACCATGCCTGGCTTGGAGATTTAATTTGTAACAAGCATATCCCCCATGACTCCCCATTCTGACATTGATTCCAGCTGTGTGATTAGGACCATACATTGGGGAACATTGGTGTCTACAAATAAGCTATGTAGTGATTCCACTTTTAAATCCATATGATTCTAGAGAATAGTAAAAGCCTCCCCCAAGATATGCAGTGTTCAGTCTCTTCCAAGTAACCATATAAGGAGCTTTGGTTTGCTTTCAGATGCGTGGTCAAGTGTAAAGGAGCACATCGCAGTTTGGGGTTGGCATCTCACAAACACTGTGAAGTTGGCTACATTCAGAGGCAAGAAGCTGCTCTGGATTTCTGGAGAGGCCTGGGAAGAGCTCCAGATGCTGAGTCTGCTTGCAAAGCTGGGTTTGCCTCTGGGGTTCAGTCCATTGTTTAATTTTATTAAACTTTAAAAACAATTATCTTTTAGGCCTTTAACCATCTCCTGAGATTTCTTTAACTTTACCATGGTCCCATTACATGAAAGCTTTTCTGATGGAGCCTCGTGTGATGCTATTACACTTAGTATTGGGCTTCCTGTTTGCTTTGTAATGAAATACAACTAAGATTTTGCACATGTTTAATTTTTCTCAAGTCCCCTCAGCTTCTCGGGCTTGGCATTCCTTGGAGACACACCATGCATTTCCCTCTTGTGAAATCTGAGCTGTGAGACAGTCTATGTCTAACCACCACAGCCAGACTCCAGTATAAATTGTCTTGGGAAAGACCAATGGGGTATGATTTTTTAAAAATCTTTCTTTTATTGAGTTTCAAGCCAAGTACACAAAGAAATTTTAAAAAAGCCATACACAGACCCCCAAACAAACCAAAATAATAATAAAGAACATTGTTAAAACCTTTAGATTTTTAGGGCAAAATGATAATAATGTTCATGAAATAGTGTTCACCAAATACACACACAGTACTATAAATCTGCTTTTTACAGAGTTAAGGTTCTCACTAATTAACATGGCAATGTGATGATATCACTGGGCCTTCGGACACAGCCAACCCTATAATTTATGGCCCGTGGGACTAAGATTTTGTAATCTGAAAATGATAAGGCAAATTGGGAATGGTCATTTCAGCCCTTTATCCTTGATTCTGAGAACAGTTTACTTTCCGGTGACTTATGAAGTTGGTCTCATCTCTGCTGTTCTCAGCATGGGAGTTGTGAACTTCACTGTTGTCTTGAATGTTTCTCTCAGTGCCTAGGGCAGAGGTGTCCCATAAGAGCCAGTTTTCGGCACAGGGCTAACACATAATTCTTGAATAAAAGTATTCCTGGTGACCCATGGGCCTGGCACCAAGGAAAACATGCCCCAGTGAATTAAGATGGGGCTCAGTCACTACAAGTAAACCCCAAATATACCCATAATAAATTGTATTACCAAGTAGCTGCACAGTGAGGGGACTTAGGTGGAGGGAGAATTGTCTTCAAATGCATCCATTCATTCAACAAACGTTTTAGATTACCTACCTATAGAACTATGCTGAGTTCTATAGAGCAATGAGCCAAATTCTCTGTCCTCTTGGAGAGTCTGTTCTCATGGGAGAGATAACATTGAGCAAAATAGAAAAATGTGTTATATAAAATGTAAGCTAGCAGTAGATGCAATGGAAAAAATCAAGTGATAAAAGAGAGAAAATATTGGAGGGAAGAGTGTTGTTGCAATTTTAAAAATAGAAATAAGGAAGACCTCTTGGAGAAAATGAAATTTGAGTAAGGTCCCGAGAGAAGAGAGACAGCTATGTGGGTATTTGGAAAGAATAGTCCTGGCAGAGAGGAGTATGTGCAAAGGTCCAGAAACAAGAGGCCTCAATCTTTAAGGTCGGATGGACTGTACCATTGGTTGGAGTTCACCAAGGGGACTTAGTTGACTGCTAATTAGAAATGCCTATTTATTAGGTTGGAAATAGAGGACCTCCTAACCTCCCACTTCTTTCTTCTCAGGCTCCTCTTCCCTCCTCTTTCTCCCTCTCTCCCAGACCTGTTCATGGTGCCATCCTATGTTTAAAGTCTTCTTCCTTCCAGCAAGGAGACTGGAAACATTCTGAATTACACAGCATGGCCTTGTCCCCCAAGGCAACATTCCAAAAGATGACCCTGACACCTTATAACTGTATGTGAAGACACTTCCAGCCACATGAGAACTGCACGGGAGAGGGAATTACATCTGATAACCAAATGCTGATTTACCATAGGAGGTTGGCCTGTGTTCCAGCCTGATGATGGAAGGGATTAAGCTGGTGTGGACATCTCTGGGGCATGTTATGGAGGTGTGGGAGGCAAGACATAGACAAGGCTTGGCCTCCGACAAACACAGGTTTCATGAAATGTTCTGAACAGGGTTTTCATCATTACGGGTTTTCATGAAGGTTAAATATATGTCGAATACCTCATTCATAATTGATGGCTAATACATCGTGGGCTTACCTTTATTAATGTTTCGGCACAAACAGTCAAAGGAATACAGTGAAGGCAGAAGAGAGAGAAGGAAGTGGAGCAGAGAGATTCCTTTCTGGAAAGCAGTGAGGAACATATTTGTAAGATGGGGAGGAGAAGTCAGCAGAGATGTCAAAGGTGAAAGGCCGTGCCCTTTCACTTTTGCACATTCCTGCAGGGAAGGCCGTAAATAAGACACCGTTGTCATCACTTTCTAATAAAGCTGCCTTTGTGCCTCATCGAGAGGGAGGAATAGACTTGGGGCCACTGGGATCCGGAGGCCCATGTTTATCAATAATTACCTTCTGGGTGTGGACTCAGCTGCTGATAACCAAGGCTTAACTAATGTGATTTACGGCCTGTGAACATGATCTGTCATGAGAAAGTTAGTCCAAGTCAACTTTGGTGAAGAAGGGACTTTCAGTTTGCCTTCTCCAAACTTTGATGACTGTGGAAAGATGTCCCCAAATCTCTTACAAGGAGACACAAGAATAAATACAAAGCATATGTATAATGTCTGGCACGTAGGAGATTGTTCAATCAATGGCTATTGGCGAGTAAGATAATTTTGATGACATAATATTCAACTATATTTAAAGTATTAATTGGCTTTCACTCTAAATCTGGTAGAATATTTATTTAAGAGAGGGTTGGGGTGGGACCTGGAGGGATTGACACCAAATGCTGTGTGCACATATGATTGTATCACACTGAACCTCACTATGATGTAGAATTACAATGTACCAATAAAAGCATATTAAAAAAAGAATTAAGTAGTATTACGTGTGGGTAAAACTATCACAGCCAGTGTCAGCAAAATAGAAAACAATAACTCATCTTGATAGTTATAGGTGTAGGAGAGGAAAACATGTACTAAACCCAAACATGCTGACAAAGTTTGGCCTAGACAGAAGAACAATACCAGCATCAAAAGCAGCTTGGGGCTTCCTTTGATTCTAGACTCAAAAGAAAATGTGAGTATTGAACTCATCCTCTGGTGTTTTCTTCCCTCCAAGAAAAAGTCTAAACCATTTTAAACTATAATTCATCAACATCCATGTGCAATGAAAAGCGACTGCCTTTTATAATAGATGAAATGACTCCATAATCACATACATGTGGGATTGGAAATGAAAGCCAGAGGAAGAAGAGGACTTGCTGTACTTGAGAGATGTGTGTTACTGCAAGTCCAGTGAGGCCCTATGGACTCAATCTTCTGTGGTTGGGAAGATTGTGCTGTTTGTGTGGGGGGAGGGGAGTGCAGGGGGGGAGGGTAAAATAAATTTGGAAAAATGATCCAAACCTTTCCTTCTGTGCTCTAGGATTTGTGCACTTGTGTCCAAGAAATGGTCCCATTATTTTTTTTATTTCTTACTGTGTGCTAGATGCTTCATGTATTTCCCACATTGAACACATATAGTGATCCCATGAGAAAACTGTCATCTCCATTTGCAGATGAGAAAAGGTTTATCTGAGCTGGGCGTGGTGGTGCACGCCTATAATTCCCCGGACTTGGGAGGCTAAGATAGGAGGATTGCAGGTTTGAGGCCAGTCTCAGCAACTTAGTGAGACTCTGTTTCAAAATAAAAAATAAACATATCAAATAGGTTTGGCGGCATTGTTCAGAGATAGAATGCCCCTGGGTTCAATCCCTAATACAAAAAAAATTATATATATATGGCACCACATGACACCATGCTTAATACCAGACCTTCTTTCTACCCACCATCTTGCTGGTGTATGCCTGAAATGTTTTCTCCTCCTACTTGGTTTCTACCCACCATCTCTTTCTTCCCACTAGCTCTGCTTTCTATGCTGCAGTAGCCTACATCTGCCATCTACTGCCCTAGTATCTCTATTATAAAAATGTCCATGAGTCAGGGCAATTGTTGGCAAAAGACACTGTTATGCCGGAATTTCTTCTAGGGTAATACATAGTGTGGTGTGGGCACCATCTGGGAACTAGTTAGACAGTTCTTGTAATTTAGGAACTAAATGTGACAATGAAAGCCGGCTACAAATACTAACAGCTCAATATTTCAGTCTTATGGGAAGTGAGGGGATTCACACAAAAAGAAAATCAGAACTTGCAAGGGAGTGCATCAGGTCTTAGCCATTTTTTTTAATTTCTTCTCCTAAACATTTCTCTCTCATATTCATGAACTTGATGTGCTTTGATGTCTTGTAGGCATTTATTTATTAAAGGAGGCATGTGTTTTTCATCCATGATTCATTTAAACCTCTGCAGATGCTCCTCAGAACTTAGAATTCCTTCTGAGTATATTGTCATGATGAACGTGTACACAGAGATTTACCGGTGTGCAACATGACTCTTCACACTAGTGGTGAACACTGGTTTCCTAACCTGCAGTGAATAGCATTGGGAATGTTCTTATGCCTTAGCAGTCATGGAAAGCTGTTCTCTGCAAAGCATCTCAGGGTGGGCTCGTCACTGTTGAATGCTATGAGAGAGGAGGGCTCTTCGTAGCCGCTGCTTCCTTCTGTGTACAGTGGAGAGAAGGCTATGAACAGTCCCATCCTAGTTTTGAAAGATGTTGACTAGTTTTGAAAGAAGTCACCCTAGCTGCCTGATTGCATTGCACTGTGGACGGTGGGAGGACAAGTGTGCACACCTCTCAGACCTGGAATTGGTCGTGAAAATCTCTGATGCTTTCTCAGCTCACGCAGGGAACGGAGAGCATACTGGAGGAGAGTGTCTTCCTTTTCGACTCAGTTATGTGTGACAACTGAAAATCTGCAATTGAAAAGGCTTGAAAGCATGTATCCCTTCCGAGGGAATGTGAACCTTTGACTTTTCTTTCTGGGAGAAGTGAAAGATGGAGAAATGCTGTTTCAGTCTTCACGCTGGGTGTGATTACGCTGGAGTCTTCTCTTATGCTTCTGGCCTATTTGGCAGTACACATCTATGAATCACCTTGAAGAACAGAAACGCAAGCGATTACAAATGACTTTGAAAGACAAAGAGAGCATTGTGAAACAGCTGTACTTCACGTATCTTGACTTTAGCTCTGGAACTTCTTGATGTTTGAACATTATCATGATGTAAAATTATATACGCAATTTAAAAGGTTTTGTTTTTAATGATTAGACCTAATTCTGTGTATTTCTGTAAACATTCTGGATAGAGGATGAAACATGATAAAAACCTGTTTTTTGTTTTGGAAGAATATTGTTTCTTCTTCCTCTTTTTGTGTGTTTTTCTTGTCTACCCTATGAAAATGTAATCACATCAATAAAGCACTATGCATGTATGGTAAATCAAGTGTCTAAATGGTGCACTAAATGCATACCCTCAAATATAATGCACACCCAAGGTAATTTTTTTCAAAGAATGGAAATACTTATAGAAGGAACTGTTTCTCATCTTCCTTGTGTGGAAAAATTCCATTTAGCAGATTACAAAAAAAAAAAAAAAGGCCCAGCAAGTAGGGACATAAAAAATCAGACTGGCTAATCAATGTATAAAGTAGGGTCAAGTTGTAAATATCTCTGAACAATGTAAATAGATTTTTCTGTAGCTGAAAACTTTCTGCAGATAAATAAGATTGCAAATCAGGTTCTCTGATTTATGTTTTGTTGTCTCTTTCTTTTTATGTTTTAGTTGTCAGAGATCTAAGCTTTCCTATTGATTTGTCCTAAAACTCTCCTCAACCATTTTCCCTTTAATATATAACACATACTAACCAGCTATCAAGAAAAGTCCAAGACACTGAGTCAATGCTTAATAGGTTTGGCAAGATAAATTTAAGAACCTGTCCATAAATATCCACATGTCCACAGAGAATGGAGATGAGTTAAAACCAAGTTACTAATCAGTAGATATATATTTCTGGTATGTACATTGATTTACATCTCATAGTGTTCTGTAGCATTAGAGAATCAGAATCCTCACACATTGACCTTGGGCTGCTAGAGGAGCTGAAAGAAAAGTTCTACCCCAGGGACCCTACAGTGGAGCCTATGATCAATGATCCTCAATTGTAACCAAGGAGAATACAGTCATGGGCCACTGGCCAATTGAAGACAGCTTCCCCCTGGAAAGAGAGAGACAAAAATAAACAGAGGAAATTAACCCAGAAGAAACATAGACAATTCAGGAAACAGAAGGAACATTCTACTCTACATATTAAGAGATAGATCAGAATTATTGTATTGATAAAACCATAAAGGGATGATATCTTAAAAGGAGAAATTAGAGAAGGGAAGTCTTATGAGTTTGATCTGTGATTAATCAAATAAAGAATCAAGTAAAATACTGAAATAAAGAATTGAGCAAAATAGTCAAAACCCCAGAGAGTGAAACAAAGAGAAAAAGATATCAGTTATTTTAGGAAAATAATGAAAGAATAGAGTTTGTCTGATATCCAAAATTTGAATAAAAGGAGTTTCAGAAATGAGGAACAGATAAAACAAAAGGAGAGAAATCATCACAAAGTAATAGAATAATATTTCCTAAACAGATAAATATGGGACCAGTGAGTGGCCAACTGCATGATTTAAAAAGACCCATCCCTATTAGGGAAGGGAAGGGAAGAGATGACTAATGGGAGTGGAGAGGGTAAGAAAGGGTAGTAGGGAGGATGGATATGATTAAAACCTGATATATGCATGTATGGAAATGTCACAGTGAAGCCCATTAGTTTTTACAATTAATACAAGTTAATCTTTAAAATAAAAAAGACCCACCCCAAAGCACTTGTAGACCAGGGATACAGAGGAAGATTCTCAAAGTTTCCAGTTTCTATTTTTTCCAGAGGAAAAATAAAATCAAATGCAAATAAAATTATAAGCAACAGAGTAGCATCTGATTCATAGCTATACTAGGTACTAGAAGGCAATAGAATACTTCATAATTTTGAGGAGAAAATGATCCCCTAAATCTGATTCTACTGTAGAACTTCAGCTAAACTGAAGATACACATGTGAGAAGTCATGCACTCATACTTTTTGGAAAGTTAGTCACTGCACTTCAACACGATGATGAATGCAATGATGCACTTCAACACAATGATGAAATAAATGAGGAATGCAAGTCAGAAGAACAGTAAAACTTATATTCAGAGGGCCACCTGGACAGCATCCATTGGTTCAGAGTGCAGCAGGAAGACCAGGGGCTCAGGAAGGAGATAGCCTGGAAATAAAGGGGACTTGACTGAACATATGAAATTACAGGTGGGAAGACCATGCAGATGGCAGAGCTGATGGAGAAGTTGTAAGAAAGAAAGATGAGTATTGAAATCATGTAAATCAAGAAATGCAACAACTATAAAAATCAGGAAAAGTAGTGTACAGAGTATAGGAAAGAAAATGTAGTCCTTTGATAGAATCATCTATTTCTTGGCTCTACAGTGACTAATATTTACATAACATGGCAAACTATTAACTACAAGTAGAGATGTAATGATATTAGGAAGAAAGGGTGGGAGGACAGTGGTATAATAGCACTCAATTCTATTCTTGCATAGTAGAGCCGGGCGTGGTGGTGCACGCTTGTAATCCCAGTACTTTGGGAGGCAGAGACCGGAGGATCCGGGTTCGCGGCCAGTCTCAGCTCTCCTCTCTCTCCCTCTCTCTGTCTCTCTCTCTCTCTCTCTGTCTCTCTCTCTCTCTCTCTCCTTAGTGAGGCCCTCCGCAACTTTGTGAGACCCGGTTTCAAAATAAAGTATAAAAAATAGGGCCAGGGGCGTAGCGCAAAGGTAGAACGCCCCTGCGTTCAATCCCCGGTACCGCAAAAAAAAAAAATATATAAATAAATAAACACTATTCTTGCATAGTAGAAATTCACTAGTGAATGTCTAAAATTGATTAATCAAGAACTTGTCATATAATGTTATTATATGGAAAAATGTAGATAACTTCTGGAAGAAAGAGTTAAAAGAGTTAATAGTGATTGATGGTGGGGAGTAAAGTTGGCTGTTGGAGTAGGTCAAGAAGAGCTATTTTTCTTAATAAGAGCAGCAACTGCTCTAGTTTATACATCACATCTCATGTCCCATTTGCTTTAATATTTGTGCCAGACAGAAGTATCCCAGTTTGGATCATAAATCAATGGTCACCTTAATTAAAAACATTTTGTTTCAACTTGATTTCTTAAAAGATGTATATATTTTTGATGCAAATAAAAATAAAGCTTTAAAAATAGAAAAAAACTCAACATTGGCTTGTGACATTGTCTTTGCTCAGAGAGGGTAATAACCGAGAGGTATGTGTAATGTCTGTTGGAGTGGTCTAGGAGTGGGAGGGGCAATGTTAGTTTGTAATATGCATCACACTCCTTCTTGTCCAAGTGTGACAGTTGTACCAATACATCATACAAATCTTCTCATTCAATGACT